>JAUJYS010006189.1:0-10496 GCA_033995665.1 Melogona broelemanni | reverse complement strand
TTTTTTTAAATTCACCGTAGCGCCTAGTGCACTACAGGAATACTGCACCCTCGTGTCTCTATGGAGATATGTGAGGGATTTTAATAAAGGTCAGCTAATATAATATGAAAATAATAAAGGTATAAATATAATAATAAAGGTAATTTAATAAAGAATCAGCAACTAAAATATCAGAATAAAAACAAATACGCCAAACATACCAGTAAGCCCTCAAACAAAAGCAAAAGTTGAACATTTAATCAGAACAAGAGAAAAAAAACCGTTTCGTATACTGAATACATATTATTGTCGAGCTTCAATTATTATTTTTTTTTCAAATATCATTTCGAAATTCCGTTTGGCCCATCCCAGTATTGGCAATACCGCAAACCAATGTGTAAACATTCAGCTCCAGAAGATCAAGCTTTGTATTAGCGAATGTGAACAAAGTAAGGGGGATTATAATATTCACCCCCATTTCCACGCGATAACTGATCTCGCGTAAACATAGGCAACTCACACGAGCGTGTAGCGCGAGAACAAGGAGATTAAGTTTCTTTTACATTCAGAATACATAAGCGAAAATCTGATGAATTATAGATGGAGGCACGCATGTAAAAATGGTTTCTGCATGAGGCGTACTGATGCTGGAGGTCTCGCTGGCGACCACGTTTAGAATTCGAAAGCCATTCGCACCTCACCTTGAGATTGCCCAAACGCCAAAGAAAACAAATCAACGAGGATAGAAAGTCTAGAGTGCAGAGTACGTTTGTATCTTTGCTATGTAGCTATAAAGCTATTTTTAGGCGTTCGAGGCTTAAATATATATTTAAGTTTTTAAATTATATAAACTCCGCGCTGAGGCATTATGACAATAAATCTGCATTTTCAACGAGTACCTGGCGATCGAGTAATGAAAGCCCGAGCCGATCACTTAATGTTTCACTATGCTACAGGGATTCTCCGTTGGACTAGACAAGCTATCAAATAAATTTGAAAATAATTAAATTAAAATATTTGATTAAATACGAATTGCAAATTAATTTTGCATTATGTTTGCTACAATGAGCAAAATGAACTGGTCCGTAACTGGTCCTCGACTTCAAATCGATTTTGTTTTTGCGGGTATTCTTTGTTTATGTGTTTATCTTTTCCAATGACAATCAAAAATACCATGATACGCTCTCCCCACTTCAGCAGGTCACCTTTGATTGCAGTTGAGCGTGAAATCCGCCCGAGCAAATGCTTTTTGGCGTGCGAACTCAGATGCCTGCCGTGTCCACAACGCCGGCCAACCAATCCCGACAACGTGTAATCGCTCGTGTAAAGCAGAAAGACCTGAAAGGCAATTATGTGTTACCGCATAATATGCGCGGGTCTGGTGGTACCCCGGGGGGACGTCGGCGTCGGCGCGCACGACAGACCAAAGAGTACCCGTGAATACGCTATTTACACATCGGCAACGGGAAACCCTTTAAAATAAAAGCCAACTCTCGGTGGTCGTGTTCCAAATGAAAGGCCATGGCGAAGCGCACATAGTCGACCCTCGCATTGGTTAAATTTGAAACGCTCGCCACGAAATTCTATTGGAACATTATTTCAATTCGTTAGTCGAACCTGGGATCAAAGTTCGTCCGACGCCATGAAAAAAGAATTTATAATCAAAATAGGGGTCAACAGTAATTTGAAAACTAAACTGGAACGACGCTACCGAAATTTTTAACTAGCCCATATTTGCATTACACCTTGTCGTGTTGCACAAAAGCAAATAATTATTTTGATTAATTTTCAAGGTACAGGGTGGTAATTCTGGATTTATGGTAAGTGTTCGCCAAAGACGAAAGAAAATCAATGGAGAATATCCACATATTTGGCTAATACTTTATTTAATAAAACAATTAATGAGCGGTGAATAAAATAAATAAAAATGGGATGCAATTTAATTAAAACATAAAATTAGGTCGAAAACAGCGCCCCTTCTCTGTTATTAAAGGCAGGCTAGAACAACGTCACGCAATGAAAATGCGAGGTGTCCATAAACTCAAATTATTCGAGTACCCCAGCTGGGCTGGTAACGTCGGTCTGTGTTTATTGTTTGTAACGTCATCATTCGTTTTTCAGGTCTCGGGGGAGGGAGGGTCAGCCAGCCCTTCATGTGGCCGGTAAACGAGACCGCAGGGGAAACCTATTCATTGCGTAAACGTGCATCGTGGTGCCACTTAATTTTGATGAATGACAATTCTTCAGGGGGAAAAATATCCCCGGCGCCAGGAGATGAGCTTACTTCCGATTGACCCGACCCGGCCGGCTACAGTTTAATTGCGCCGCCCCCGCGTGATTGGTCGCTGCAATTTCGAATACACAAGTACGTGTATACCGCAGCTAAATTAATAGCTTTGCGCTTACGTAATGTCGACAGCAAATACGCAACGCTTTCTCGAGGTTCGGCCCCTATGTGGAATTAGGTTAGCCGGACGGAGAGATACATCAAAGACTATGAACCAACAAGGAACGGCGTTTAATTAAATGCGACGCCATCGTGTCATAAAACCACTAATATAACCTACTAGTGGATCACAATGATGCCGAATTAATTTTCTTCTAATTTGAAAGACAAGTATCCTGTTGAACCGTAACAGCATAAGCCAAGAAATTATTGCAATAGTTCTGCATATAACATTGTTCAACAGAAATTTGATTATAGTTTTAATTATTTTAATTTTTACAATTTGTATCACTTTTGAATGATACGAATTTGATCAAATCAAAATTATAGATCAAAGAACCTTAGTTTTTCGTAATAAATTTTAAATATCGTCATAGGAGACTGCTGAGGCGAACCATTCACGAAAACACAATTACTAATAAAAAATAATAATAAAATTTGAAGAGAAACAAATATTAATTAAAATTAAACAATTTCGTTTAGAACGGAATTTTCGAGAACGTTCGGAATTATATTTGTTAAATTTTCGTCGCATTTACTTTGTATTAACTAAAAAAAAAAATATTTGTTCAAATATCAATTGAAATTAAGCAATTTCGTTTAAATGAAATCTCCGATAAAGTTCGGGAATCTATTCATCAGACTTTCGTCGTATTTACGTGGTATTCGCATATCGAAACTCAAGCTCTGGACGTGGGACAGAATATTTTATCCGATACGCAAATTGTTTTAGTATTTCGTTTTAGCTCATTCAAATACATTAGTTAGGCGAAGCTCGTGCTCTAAAGTAGATGTCAGAAACACCGCTGGTGCCGAAGCCTCGACAGCGCGTTCATCCCGCTGTCGAGGCAATTAAAGCGACCTCAATCGCAATCGTCAATATGACCAAATACTATATATAAGAGTTGCTTTCTAACCCTCCGCAAACAAATCATTAGGCTGGTGGCGGTTGGTGTTTGTGGCATCCCATACGCATCCACCGCAGAGCCCCCATCAATGTCACCATCCCCCCAATCCATTTCCAACACCACCCACCGACTCGTCCACCAATCGAATACTATGCATTTGCCAGTGATGCACATGTATTTGTGGAACGGCGCGAGAACTTTTATTCCTGTGACACAAGTCTCAACCGAACAATTGTAATTTAAAAAAAAAAAAACGAGACGGGACGATATATCTAAATTTTTTATTTATTAATTTTTGAATCAAACAACAATTAAAATTTTATTTATTTTCGAAAAAATCGTGTGAAATTCAAAAACCCTCAGTAAGTTGTTTCTTAATTTTTCTTTCGGAAAGGTCACTGGAGGTCAAGGACATCGATGTCCCATTGGAAAATCAGTTTTTTTCCGAAAAAAATACAAAAGCGACTACAGTAGGACATGTGCCCAATTGCAAAATTTTAATCCCCATTTGTGAATTATTTTCAAAATTTGGAAAAAATATATATTTATTTTGAGAAAAATAAATATTTTAAAATTGGCAATGAAAGGGCTAGGACACAAATTCTATTTCAAATGCCTGCCGCAATTTCTAAAGAACGTCTATTACAACAGAGGGACCCAGGAACATTCAAGCCAATAGTGTTACAATGTCGCGACACAGGGCAAACACACTGACGATGTGTCGCCACCAGCAATATTTCATTGCAGCCGCTCTCGCATATGATGGGCGACCGTAACTCGCCATACTATGAAAATAATTGAAACATTACGGCCAACATAGAGGAGCGCTTTATGAATCGCTATTCAAACAGTAAGACGGAGACGGTTATACGATTAGCAGAGTGCTTTCTATTCGGAATAAAGTGCAGCATTGAACCGCTTAATCCAACAACGCCGATGCCCAATAAATTTGCAGGGGCGTGTCACATCCTGGCGATTAGTGTGTCCGATATATCATTCTTGCTTTTAGCTGCTTATTGATATTCTGAACAGCGGCAATATTTCATTCAGCATTGTTACTACTCGTACATTGCATTTGTGTGCTGTACCATGCTAATTTCTGTGATGCGCATTGACAATTTTAACTATAACATAGAATAGCGGTTGTACTTTTTTTTGTTGGATTCATTTTTTTTTCCTGGTAGGTCAACAGTAATTGAACTGCTCGAAGTATATTTAAGAATACACTCTTTGAAGATTGTTTTAGTATATTATAATGTACACCACTTTTCAAGATGTTGGTAAATTTTAATCAAGCAAATCACTGCATCTTTTTACGGTCAACCACAAGGTGCTCCAATGATCTTTCAAAATGCCCTATTTCTGAAAAAAAACTCTTAAATATAAAAAATGTTCAAGAAAAAATATTGTGTCTTTATATAATTGAATAAATGTTGATATTTCTCTATTGTTGAGGGTCTTGCCCGCAATAGTTTATCTTCATATATTTATTTCTGTTTTCAACTCTTGTATAGAGCGGGGTAACTATTTGCAATGTAACCTTCAGCCTGCTCAACAGCATATTAGGTATCGTAATTTATTTTCCGTTTTCAATGAGAGCCCCTGTCGCCCATTTTCAAAAACGACACCCAAATGATGATAATAACCAGCCGCAGCATCAACTCGGACCCGGCGCTTGTTGAAACCCCACCACAGCAGTCCGACGCCAGCAATTGAACGTCGAAGACGCGTCACGAACATTCCACATCATTCAGCGGCGCGCAAGTTTTCCTTTCCCCCCACTCTGATAAATTGCATAATGATAATTGCATTGTGTACGCGTTGACGATATACACGCGGCACGTGTACACACGCGAATGCTTAATGTCCCTTGCCTTCGGTTGGGTGGATGGCTACGGCCGGGAGGGAATGAAAGGGTTGACAATTGCAAACGAGCGAGGAAACATTGGTCGCGCAGACGTTGGTAGTGAGCTCGGCATTGGAATGGCTACGTCGAATGTATCCACCAGTATGGGCCGCAGTTAGCCATTTCGACTGCTGTGTAGCTGCGGCGCATAGCGATATATGTCTGCGTGAATGCCTCCACTAAATCTTCCTGAGATCCTCGAAACATTTTAGTCCTTGGTTGCGTGACTCATCCAAATTTTGTAATATAAATCTGGCCGAATATAACAGTTGAATATGAAATGTCAATTTGATATATAGTTCATATTTTTCAATGCCACTTTGCGTGGAATCTTTAAAATGAATTCGAATCGCATAAATCATACTACTTTTAGTTTCGATATTACCATGAAAATCTTTTGAGATCTTCTCAAATGTTGTGGGATTTTATGAGATAATACGCATATTTTCAATGCCAACCATACATTGATTTTACAAAATACGAGAAAAAATGCTAATCAGTTAAAAAGTAGCTATTATCCTGCTCACGAAAAGGCATTTTCTTATGTAAAGCTGAATAATATTATTATAAGGACAGAAAACGATTAAAAAATAATTGAACCTTCCACACGTTAGAAAAAATTAAATAGGCAAAAAAAAATTGAACATGTCTCCTCTGGCAAGTCATTGTTTTTACTGAAAACTATGCATTAAAAATAATCTGAATTTTGAAAGAAAATACGCAAAATATATCATGTTTATCAATATTCATGTATTTGCGCTCAGGCCTTGGGAGGATAACATTGCCATACACTCACTGACGCACGCAGCCAGCAACCAGCCAGAGGCAACATGACCAGTTCACAGCACCACACTCCCACTCTTTCCAGCCTTTTGGTGGCCGTCACTCCGCTTTTCATTGAGAAGAGCGGGAGAAAGAGAGATGGCGGGGGATATTAAACACTAACGCGAACGCGTTCATCTGCACGTGTCAGAAACCACAGGACGATCTCGCCAGCCACCGCGTTCGGGCGAGATGGCGTTGGACTTCACGACATCTACGCGTCGGTGATGGACAAACCTTTAGGCGTTATCAACTGCCATGTACATCCAACGCGAGCCTGCTTCTTTTGTTTCCCCTTTCCAATGTGAAACAAGCTAATTACTCTTCGATAACCCAATCGAGGGAATAACTTTTACGACCCTGTACACAAAATCGACACAGAGTGAGCAAATGATATCAGACTTGGCGATCTCTTCCAAAGCATTTGTACAGTTTAAATAATCCTGTCGCTAATAAAGTATGCGTGAAACTATACATGAGTGCGCGCATTATTATATTCTATTATTTGCGCAATTGTTCTTCTGGGCTAGCATTTGACTAACAATGAATCAACATTTCAACAATCTCGCCTCGAATCAAAAACCTCAAGAGTGGAGATTAATTTGAGACGTAAATAAAAATGAGAAATAATTTAAACACAGAAAGGCAGCACCAGCAAAATGACTGAGTATTAAACGAATTATTTTTAATTGAAGGGTAAAAATGTGCCCCTCATCTATTACCTAAAAAAACACGAGGGGTAGGTACATAATTTCCTGTGGAGATAATGAATAAGGACAGTGATTGGGAATAAAATATAAAGGAAAATTTCACAATAAACCCATTTACTATATATCGCATATAAAAATATACCGTACAAATAATTATCATCTATAACCTCGAATATCTAGACCACCTATTCAATGTTATGCTCTAGGACTCTGTAGATGGGCGATGCATAGTTTGGTCGCCACGGTCAAAGCGCTCCCGATATCAACCAGGCACAACAAATCGGACATATTGGTTTCCGGAAAGTTGCATGCCGAAAAGTATAAGCCCATGTGCCCCACAGAGCATAGTAGCAATATTGAACGAGATCTCCAATTTATATATATATATATATATATTTTTTTTTTTTCAAATTGACGATTTGCAACTTTAGTTATCATGCCATTTCCCTTATGGAGGTGTGGGGGTCGCGCCGTTAGGGAGACGCTTGGCTGCCAATCGTGGAATATTTCACCAAAATCAATACGATTCCAATGTGTGTTGTCGAACAGTGTGGCACTGCGCGCGCCACTCCTAAATGCCACCTGTATATCGATTTCGCCGAGCGTTGGGGGGAAGAGAGGACTAGAGGAGAGATGAGCTTAGTCAGACGGAACACCCGCATACGAGATGGCGGTGTAAAGCCATTATAGGGTCCCCTGCATTCGGATGCAGACAGGCAGCACGGTGTCTGCGTGTCTGGCCAAATAAATTGGGAAGTCTTCGCGGAAATTCTAACCGCTCTCGGAATAAATTTTCTAACTTAAACGCGTATTTCGGCCCACCCTGTGACTGGCATATAAAACAGAAGTAAAAAAAAACACGTCACATCAGAAAAGTTTTTAAAGGAATAAACGGCATATTTTATTTTTACAGATTGACTATTTATTTAAATCTATCTTTAAATATATAATTTTAAATCTAATTCAAATCATGCACACCAACATAAAATGATTCCGTTAATATTCAATAAATATTTAGTACATTGGTTCAATAACTTCAAGCACTTTATTCATCTAGGTTCAATTACAAATCCAGAGTGTACTGATAAGGTCGACTGAATTAATTTAGTAATTCGTTTTAGAAAATAATTACGCGTTGTTCCATTGTGTAGATTTCAATTTAGACTTAAATGGGGTAATTGCCACGCCGTAGCATTATGGCAATATGTGGGTATATATGGTATTGTACTTTTTGTTCAGGAGGCATTTGGCCTAGTCTAGGCTTCTGACCTAGGTAGGTATCTTTAACGTGTACCTGACAACGTACCTGGTCTCACGGCTTTACTTCCATTCCAAAGAAAGGTATTTTTCTCGCCCGAAAAATTCGGGAGGTATCGGCTGGGATCCGAAATGCGATCACGCGGATAGTAGGCGAGCACGCACACCACTACACTACCGAGAACTTCTTGAGTGTAGCGTTCAATGTAAACATAAAGCAACAACAGCAGAGGACATATGCGAAAGTTTTAGTGTCGCTAACATGATGGAACATCAATGGTCTGATAACGCTCGTATTTGGGTAGCATATACACACATGTATATAAGAACAAGTAGTTGATCAACCAAAAAGGAGAAAAATGCGAGCATTTGCATCGTCAAATAACAATTTCTATTAAATGTACAGTACAGTACACGTTCATAATTATTTTCTAATTTTCGTCCACACATTTGTCTGCCCAAGTACAGAAAGAACAAATCCACGCAGAAGGATTTAACCATGACACGACAGATACAATGATGAGCGGGCACCTCTGGCTCGAAACCCATGTGAGAGAGGATTGAGCCGGAGAACAAATTTCGGAAGGCTCACCCAGCCCGAGCCGCAACTATATCTTGCCGAGACCTCAGCGACGTCCATAGCGAGCTACCCATCCTGCGCCAAAGGAAGCAAGCACAGAACCGGGAGCTAGTGTCAGTCAATTGCCGGACTATTTTCAAGTCAACAACTTTGATCTCAATTTGAGAGCATAGGCAAATAGGTTAGGAACATAATTTCGTGTTCTCCGGATTCTTCCACGACGTGAAATATTTAATTAAATCGAGAGATGGCATCTCTGACAGGTTTTGGGTCTCAGGTGGATATATTGGTGTGCAGTGGCACGGACAATAATAGGATTAATGCGATCTTCAAACACTGTAAGAGGGTCGCGGAAAATGTCATAACACGAGGGCGGCGCATCCACTGTGCACATGTGGGTGGATAGAGAGCTGCGTGCCGCGGTATTGGTCGATGCGATAAAATGCAAGCGCAAAAAGAATAACAGATGGGATACATTCAATTATATCGCCCGCTCGTTCTATCTCTCTATAGTTACATACAGTACACACATACACGTGAGTAGACACACACGAGTCATCGGCTACAATACGAGCTTTGGCTCTCGCTATAAACGAGGCCTAGTCTAAAAGTGGTAGATAGATGAAACGAAAGTATGACCAAATCACAAATAAAACAAAACCTCTCGTAAATGGTTGGCGACGCGAGGAGAAAAACGGATTATTCCAGTCTTGTAAGCGCACTGTCAATATACAGGTAACCTTTTCATTAATAATAATTTATATTTTCATTATTAATAATAATAATAATAATAAGGTCTAATACATTAAAACATTTTAATTTTGATTATTTATTTCTCGATTTCTTTATTTTTTAATATGTTTGATTTCGGTGAAATCATTAATTATAAATTATCGTAGCCAGTGTAGAACGTTTCTAAATATATTATTCAAATTAAGGAATTAAAATAAAATATTCTGATATTCAGGATATATCCAAATTGCAGCATATCTAATTTATAGTCGCTGTTGACAGTTTTAGAATCCAGAATTCTCAAAACAAAGGAATTATTTTTTCTCCAATCAACTGATTGAGACACTCAGTAGCAACATTGAGCGACAAATCCGATCTCAATGGCACAACTTTTCGGTCGTCCCTCGTGCACATTGAGCGCTAAACGTGATGGACAATAAAATTGACGCCGAAGCAGACGTTCCAGCGACTGTTTGCAGATTTATTGGAACGAGGTAGTCGAGCGGCCAATCAATTGGTGCCGGACGGACGCCACGGCCGAACGACTATCCTGTGAAGAGGAAGTTGGGGGCTCTAATCCAATTTAATGCTGTTAGCCGATTATACGCTCGTATTTATATATAGGAATTCTATTCGAGACCTGCAATAATCTAACCTGATGCTATATATATCGACGAATTTGTGAAGCTGCATTGACCTCTCGGCGCCATGGAATAGCAAGAGTTAAAAAAAAAGACAAAAAACATTTGGGGACATAAAATAAAAAGTTTGGCGTCTCTTTTATACCACCAAAGGCACCAATATAGCCCTCTCTTATTTACAATACTCTTTTTTGTCAAAATTTTATTATTGAGACTAAATTATACTGGTATACACACTATACAATTGTCGACAGATCTCGAAATATATCCGTGCGCACTTTAAACTAATGGGAACATGTTGAACACTTTATTAATAGCTAATCTAATTTATAATAAATTATCAAAAATGTCAAAACTATCAAGGTTATCAAAATAAATAAATTAGGAACTTGCATGCCGATGTTATTTCGTTGTGGAACACAGGCTGATATTTTTTTTTTTTTTTTATTTGACATCAACGTGAAAACTACAGACGAGGTGCAAAAATAAAGAAAGACATGCTATATATCAAAGTT
>JAUJYS010006188.1:0-10497 GCA_033995665.1 Melogona broelemanni | reverse complement strand
TGCCGTTTCCTCGTTCTTCATGGTCAAGAATTATTTTCTCGAGTTTCTCATTGAGTGACTCTTCCTGCAATTTGCTAAACACGGCTCCTAAACCATAACTTTTTATTACGTCTAGCCAACCTATCTTCGTTTATCCTTGGCGCGCACCGGGCAGACACATTTGACGTGTGGTCATTTGTGTCTTTAAATTTTGTACATGTTAATCGTTTGAACGAAAAAAATATATATTATCGTATTTATGTTGGCAATTAATTGATTCAAGTCGGAACATGTTAGGTGCAGTCGGCGTCATACGTAAGTATGTTACGTGTATACCTTGTTATTCATTTTACTCAAATCATAAAATGATCTTTGTATAATATAAATACGTTACGTACGGTATATCCCATTCCTAGCTTGACCTAAACTTTGGTTGTGTATCACGAATACAGCTGTTATTTTTTTCTTCCGCCACTCCCACCAAAAAAAGTTACGTTGTGCGAAATCTGCTCTTGTAATTTCAAGCATACTTTTATAAGTGTCGGCTGTTGCCCATTTCCTCCCCATCCCTTCCCCTTCTTCCAACCGTAAAACAACACCCACGCTTTACCGCTTTCGGCAATGGATTTTCCGTTGCACTGCGCTGGTGGCACTCGTCTCCTCCCACTAACCAGTTTATGACATCGTATTGGCATCTCGCATGATTACTAGATGTCGTTGGTATAGTCTAGCTCTGTTAAAAGCAATCGTGGGTTTGGATATTCTTCCAGTTTTATTTTATTTTCTTTCACACCAATGATGCAATAACAATCGAAATGTCTACCAGGGTCAAGTCAGTGTTTCGCTATAGAATGTCGTAATTCAAAGCGCAACTTGTCTAGGAAATGATGACGAATTCCTGCCTTAGGAATTCGCGCTCAAATTTATGTTTTGAGGAAATGAATATTTTTTTCGCGTTAGGGGACTGTTGTAGGAAGAGAAGGAATTCAAGACATTCCATGAAAACGCCTGTAATATACTCTGGGGGCTTTTTAATCAAGGGGGACTACAGGTATAACGCAACATGCCTTTCGTAAATAATTATTTCCAACGAAAAAACAAAGCAAACAAGAGAGTAATGTTAGACGTTTAGTAAGTAAGACGCGCACCATCCATAAATAATTTTCTTATTTATTTTCTTACGAGGAGGGATGCAAGTATTTCATCACAGTTACAAGGATTTCTGTTGGTTTAAAAAAAAAAATTGTAAATGGCATGGAGCACACCTTGTCGGAGAAAAAAAATTTGCTACATTATTTTTTGTTCCTGGCGCACTTTGATCTTTCTCTTCCGTTGTAGTCATTAAGACAGCTTATGAGAGAAAATCCCAACCGTATCTTCAGGTTAAAACATGCAAATCTCCCTATCGGCTACCGACCATCCTTCTTTCTTGCCTGGTGTCATCTCAACTGGCAGAACTAATTTCGGGCGTGTCTATCTGGAAGCGTATCTCTCCGTTCTCAAAATCCACTCCTACTAATCTCTTAATTTGCTCCGGCGCATGCGTACACATACTATGGGTTTGTTTAATGTGCGTGAATGGTGATTTTTCCAATGCGCTAGCATCCATTCTCGGTGTACTGGTCCGTGAAACGAGACAATGCCCATCCAACAATTCATGAATTCTTTGATTTCTTTTAATTTTTTTTTTATAATAACAAATACTGGAAGAGTACAACAAACGCAACGTTGGGTTTTTTTCTTTTAAAAAAAGGAACCATTTCCAGTTCGTAAATAATTTGAAAGGAGACTAACCGTTCCTAGTTCCGTTTTAAATGGAACCTGGAACTTTTCTGTTCCTTTTTCGTTTTAAATGGAACCTGAAACTTTTCCGTTCCTTTTTTGTTCCTTCTTCCTAGGAAACGGAACCAAGGCGTTCCAGAGTTTCTCAGAAAAGGAACCCGTTCCTAGGAGCAGAAAAAGAACGGAACTTTTCCGTTCCGTTCCTACCAACACTGGATTATAAATGGAACTGCTCGATTATTGAATCTTGTTTCGACCGACTATCCCTGCTTTCCCTTTGCGATCGCCCTGTTGCTCATTCGACAAAACCATGACTCAGTCGAAAAAGCCTAATGTCTTTGTCCCCCTTCCTTAGAGCCCTATAAGGATGTCTCTTTTCGTTATCTGGTCTTGGGCGACGATTAACATTTTCTATGGGTTTTGCCACCATTAATAGAGATGAATTAAGCTTTCACCAAATTGGACGAGTCCAGCTAGCACCATTATTTAATTTTTTTTTTTCGTGTAACGTCCCTCTTTAAGAGTGAGTAATAAATAGCTTTAGCCGTCTTTACATCCGCTCACTGATTGATAATCTTTTTTCTCTGAAATGATTACGTCTACACTTTGCTCTTTCATAAAAACGATGGCTGATGACGCCATACGTTAAAAAAAAAATCGATCGAATCTGACCTGGTGGTCCTGTTAGCTATTTTAATCAATTTGTTGGCTAGAAATGCTTGTATCAAAATACTTTTTTAATTTAACTGTAAATTGCACTCGAGCTTCGCTACGGACGCTCAATTGAAATTCTTTATAAACACCACGTCAAATTAATTTTTATGAATTTATATCGGTGAAGTTGTAATCCTGTGTACAACGTTAGTGGTTTCTTTCAGTGGATGTAGCGTGTCCACATTACATTCGGGATTCGGCAACCGAAACTGTGTTAGACAGTTAGAGCAAAGTTTTTAAGTGCGCTAAAAGCTTTTGCAAATGCAATTATTCCATATCAAATGTTCTCATTCACAGTTTTGCGTTGGAAGGCTTCCATTAAAAAAGTATAAGATTTGCAATTGAATGAGCGGCGAGGCTGCATTCGAAAATCGAGCTAACCGAAGCGTTTATTTTATGGTTGGAGTTTCTTTTCCTAAGAGCTAGTTCTCATTTCGTGCATCTGCATAATCAAAATTTGCGTGGCGCCAGAAAACTACACGGATCAGTTCTACGCTTTAACAAGCCAAGCCCCTAATATCCCATTTTCCTCTTAAACCCTCTCGGTTTAATACAAGTGAAGGTTTCATTAAAATGTACTAGCGAGTTGTTCAAAATAAAAAGGGTTGATCGAATGAACAATTTTTTCTGTTCTGTGAATGCCCCATAATATGACGTGCGTATTTCGCCATAAATTTTATAAATTTATCCCTTGAAGTGTAACATCTGAAAAATGATGCCTGTAAAGTGATTTAATTTATATTTTGAAAAATCGAAAGGACAGTGAAATTTTGAGTTAGGACCAACAAATCTGACCAATATCCCCTTGCTTTTGAGTCAACCGTTCTCATAAGTGGAGTGGAGCATGTGGGCTTCAAGAGTTCGGAAAATCAAACAATATTGATTTATGTACTGCATAAGACAAGTCCCCATTGAAGTATGACGGATAGACATGGCCGATTTAACTCCAGGGTGACGCCATTAATCTAAGAGAGTTATATTTAGAGATCATTTTGGTTAATCGCGTGCTAAAAAGTTATAATATTTCTGAACCTATTTCCATCTCTGTTTATAACTAGTTGTTGCAAAAAAGAAAAAAATAAATAAAGTGACTGAGCGCTTTGCACATTCGTCGTCAGACGTTCGCTTCCCAGATCAAGTGGATTTAATTAGATTTCTTCGTGAGCACCACGATTGAACGTGAAAAGCACGGGAGGGGGTGTTAAGGGGATTTAATCTCGCGTGGAGGGGAGACTCAGGGGTTGAACCTCATAACACGTGCGCTCGGTTCAGCCTACTAACGCCTGCAAGCAGCAGCCTTGTTCCTTACAAGCGACACATTTTTTTTGGATCCAAATGGAAAATCTCACCAGGGGGTTTCGTCGTATATAAAAAATTGAACGACTGACTTTGGAAAGCGATACTGTTTCGCTTTCATCCTAACGCTTCTTTTTTTCCTACCGAATTAGTTAATGCCCTCACACAATTCTTAACGGGGTGCTTGCCCATCCGTGAAAGGGGAACCGTATGATTTGTGGTGACTTGTCACGGGGAGATATACGTCGCTGTGACAAAAACGACTCGTGGATAATTTGTTTGTCAAAAGTGTAGCGCGATGCACTATTATTCTTTTCCGACTGGCAGACAAAATATTTTATTTTTATTTTTTAGATGTGATATGAGAATGTGATATGAGGAAATACTACAATCGATGAGGATTTTTGGACTGTAGCCCATAATGCGATTATAGTGCTCCTGCCTGTGAATATGGATTTGTCTCTATCGGCGCCAAATGCGGCTTAAACCGACAAATTATGAACGAAATTTTATTTGTACTATGTGAAAATCTCTGTGAACATGTGTTTTTTCAAAGTTTGTTTACAATTAAAATAAAAAAGTTCGCGTTTCGTGCGCTCATTCCTTATACATAGGTGTTACATTTAATTAACAAATCGTGTGCTACACACGCTTTTTCGTATTTGGTATCCCAAGAAAAATTTCGATTTGCTGTAGAATTGCATTAGTTGGCCTGGGTTAGAAGTACACTTAGCCTCAGGGTCTTTTGCCAACGGCAGAACATAAGGCTTGAATCCAGACTGAAATGTAACACGCATGCGGTTTCTAAAAAGCGTGGACTGAGCGAGTTTTTCGTGCGCGCATCGGAAAGAGAAGAGAGGGTGTACCGCTCATGTTAGGATACAATAAAGGGGGGGTAGTTCGTTTATTGAGGGGTTATTCGCGGCACGTGTTCCCTGCACGGCAAGGGGGGAGGGGATAAAGAAGGGGCTCGTTATGTGGATCGGTAAAGGGGGGAAGGGAACTAGAATATTCCATCTTATTATCGATCGTGGAGCCGCGCGGTGACTTTCGGGTAAAATTTCGTGTTGGGGAAACACACTCGGTGCAACTGCGCCCGATGCCTGGCCGGCGCGGCGTGATATAATTTCCCCCAACCTCACTTGTGTGAGAGTTGTCGGGGAGGCCTGAGGCGCGCGTGAAAATGGGCTCTGGTGGACGGAGAACGGATCGGCGATAATCGCGGTATGTGTAGTGTGTAAACCCGGCGCTCGCTGCTGTTTCTGGCTCTACTTTCTAGATTTTTTCAAAATGGCCGCCGCCGTGGCGCGCGATTGCCACCGGTTTGCGGCGCTCTGTAGCGGCTTTTTCTGTCCCGCGCGTGCGAGTCAGCGCGCTTTACTCAGTTTTGTGTGTTGTGAGCGTCCGGACGACAACGTTCAGTCTAGTCATGCGATTATAACAAAACTGATTTCGGACGAAAATGTAATTCCGCGTCACTGACCCGAGTGAGTAGAGACTGCTGGCCAAGGAAATGGACGGAGTGGATGCCGGGCGTCGTTGAATTGTCGCGGGTGAACTAGGCCGATTTCATTGTATGAATTCGATATTTTATTTACCGGTCTAGTCCAGTCGGTAATTCTTCCGACTGCAGTGCGAACGGTGCCGGGTTCGATTCCTGGCAGAGGCTCTCGTCCATTCGACGAGCCGCGGTACTGGTGTCATTCCTGAGCTTCCATTAGGGAGTCCATAGGGGTGGATCCTGCAGCCTGGCTATACCAGCTGCCATTCCCCTTCCCTTCTCTTCCCTGCCCCTCACATATATCCATAGAGACACGAGAGTGCAGTAATCCTGTAGTGATTTGCACTACGGTGATTTAAAAAAAACAGCCTATTATTTTAGCATATTTATTTATATTCCGTTGCAATTTAAAATTGTCGATGACCGACTTCGGTCGGCTGGTTTATGCGACCAATGTGAAATTTGACAGCAGTAGTTAATTAATATTGAACGAAATGCTAGTATTTTAAAATGCTTTGATATTGATTGGTTATAATTAAAGTTCACGGGCAACTGCCTACTTCAATATTTTACTGTCAATCACAGTCATTTGCTATTTTAATCGTTGTTTAACAATTACAATTACATTTAAAATTAACATTAGAAAAGAAGCATATATTTTTTTTTTGCCTAGTCTGTCGGCTTCGAGCATTATATTCCTTTTGACATCATATATCATAGCACCACAACCACGTATATATTCTGTTCATACAATTTCAATTAAAACTGTTCATACACTTACAATTGAAATTGATCATACAATTGCAATTGAAATTGTTCATACACTTACAATTGAAATTGATCATACAATTGCAATTGAAATTGATCATACAATTGAAATTGAAATTGTTCATACAATTACAGCATCAGATACAGTATCATTCTTTTTACGTTTTTAGGAATTATTTATGAAACATTTGAATAGTAGATTATCGAAATTTAAAATATTAATTTCTTAAAACTTTTTGTCTTCCTTCTACTTAGGACTAGGAGCGGCCAACAGCAGAGCGCCTTCTGCCAGCAGTTCCAGGTCCACATCGCCCAGCGCCAACCAGTCATTCATTCCGCAGCCTTCGTCCAAGAGCGCCCTCACGCGGCAACCCACTGCGGATAAGCACAAGTGAGTTGTTCATGACCAACAAAATGAGTATTTTTTTCAACTGTATCTTTTGTTGATTTTTAATTATGGAAAGAAGTTTTACCATCTTGACTTTTTCTCTCGGGGTTATGCCGAATTGCTTCTTCGACTTGCGTGAACCACAAAAAGTTCCCAGAATTTTCAATACGGAAATGTTTATAACGAAAGATTTGTTGACTTTCAAACTGGGCATTAGCACTATATTGTCCCGTATTTCCTGGTTGTTATCCGTCTATCCAGTAAAAACCACTGTATCATCTTGAGTAGTCTGTGGATGCGACGAGTGCCATTGACATAAGCGAAAGAACTCGTATTTTCTTTTTAACCTTCGTGGCGTGTTCGTCGTCTACGTTAGAGGCGGAGAAGTGCTCTAGACTGAACTCAAAGATTGCAATAAATTATTATCTTTATGGCATTGTGTGCGGTTCATTGTTTAGTTTGCCCTTTACTGAGACGCGCACTCTCCCGCTCTCCTTATTGGAATTTATTTGCACCGACAGTCATTTTGGTGGTTTCGGTCTTTGTTACTGTTTGTAAGGAAATGGTTTGTTTGGCCTCTAAACCGTTTAGCTATTCAGCATCCTCAAGATTTGTTCCCTTAAAATTTTTGTCCGCCATTTTTTTTTGTGAAATGCAACATTACAATTTTTTATCTACTTTTGTTCTACTGAAGATACATAAATTAACCGCTTAAATGCCTGCAAAATAGATATGGCCCTGACAGTGCTCGAATTTGTTCTAAATTAAAATAGCAGATAAAATTGAAATGTAAGAAATTGAAATTTACTTTTGTTATTCCTCCTTTTACTTATCAAATGAAAGCAAAATGAAATAACTACTTTAGAATCAGTTTCAAAATTCGTTGTTTTTATCTGTCTGTGTACACAGCATGAATGCCTTCGCAATTCCTTTGGAATTGCCCAATCGTCGTTCGTCTGAATTCATTATTGCATATAATGACTTTATATTAAGTATCAACGTGTTTTGTGCTTTTTTTCCCTTGTCGATCCAGAAGCGGAGTACCACCGCCCGGAGCCGGAGGTCGAAACTCGTCCAGCGCGGCCGCCCCGGCCACCGTCACCTTGCGGAGCAACGGACAAGTGACCACATCGCTCTCCAACAACAACAACGCCACTCTCCAGGGCAAGAATTCTATGCTAGACAAGTTCAAGTTCTTCAACTCAAAGGACAAAACTGAGAAAGGTGAACAAAATCAAGTCACATAACTAAATATCAAATTTTGATAGGACAGATTAAAATATCGATTGTCTATTGGATATGATACGATTTTTAAAAAATTATTATTACCTGGATATTTTTTGCAAATGTTTATTTATTGACTTTACGCTCGTATAATCGGTAAGCAAAATAATAATAAAAAAATTAGATTCCACCGAAATATGTATGAAATTGGTAATTGCGGGCATTATATAAGTTAGTTCAGAAAACTTGACACTGATGTTATCAAAACTGAACGTGTGTTGCAAAACAAATGTGGTGGAGTTCATACAGTTTCTAGACGATTTTAGTCTAGCCAGCTTTACGAACGACGAAATACGAATACGAACCGAGATTGAAAATTCACCGTACTATTTTGCAAATTTAAACCATGAAATTTGTGTCGCTACAAATAAATGAATTAGGGCTACATAGTGGTCCATATGAGCGTTTGAATTGAATTGTTTACTAATAAGGAGCCCATCCACGAGCTGAAAATTATTTCGATAAATTAATAATTGAAACTTATAGTGAAATGTGAGTCCACGTTTACTAATATATTTCTTCACGATTTTCTCTCCTTCTCTGTCCAAAATCGTTTCGGCCCAGGAGCAGTCTCCAAGCGCACGAGCAGCAGCAGCGGTTTCAGCTCAGCCCGCAGCGAACGCAGCGATTCGTCCAACAGCATCTGCAGCGAGGCTAAGGGCACCTGCTCCAGCACCCCCACCCACACCAACAACGGCCGAGGCGACACCCGCCCCGACAGTCCCGTTCACTCCACCCCTACCACCACTACCACCACCAGCAACGGTGGACACACCGCCGCCAGCGAAACCGGCCGCAGCGGCAGTCCCAAACTAGCCGTCAAGGCCTTCGCCCGCAAAACTTTCGGTCGCTCCATCGGCGCGCCCTCCAAATCCACCTCCGCCGCCACCAAAGATCAGTCGTCCGCATCACCAAAGTCTTCCTCCAAGAAACAACTCCAGGAGCCTTCCTCCTCGCAGGACACCTCCACCAAATCGTCACCAGGTGGTGCCACCGGTGCCACCGAAAAGTCCAGTCGACGTGAACTCGCCAAACCCCAAACGCCGGTCGTCCACCACGAAGTGCCTGATGTCGCCGTCCCCGGTCCGCTAACCGCCGGCGCCGACACAACAACCAAGTCGAGGGATCGATCGACCACCCAAGGTAAGAGCGTCGACACCCTCGCCGCGGCCATCCAACCGGACAACCCCATCAAGGAGTCCAAGATCGCCTCGCTGGTCTCGCAGGGCAACAGCATTGCCCGGCGCTGCAACTCGCGTGACAGCCTGGCCTCGGCCTCCAACAGCGAGTCTTCCAGTACCAGATCGCAACAGATGGCTTCCACCGCTGCTTCACCCATAGGCGGCGCTGCCGTCACCAGTATTCCCAAACCCACCGCTGCCGTTAAGGGCACCACCAAGGTGTCCAAGGATGACCGGCGTCTGGCCGCCGACGCCGCTAAAAAGTCATCCAGCGGTTCGTCCGCCAGTAAGGCCATCAAGAACGGTAAGATCGGTCTATGCACCACTAAATCCGACGGCAGCTCGCAGGTGGACTTCACCCAACTGATGGCTGAAAGCGGCGGCGGGGCGGTGGTCTCGCCCTCCTCCTCGCTACTTCGTCAGAGCCGGTCGGACCGAGGTCGTCATCACGATAGCAGCCAGTCCAGCGTGAGCATCGCCATGGTGTCGCCCATGCCCAGCAGCGCCGCCACCACCCCTGGTGGCGATCTGTGCAGTCTCACCGGCGAGCTGGGAAAACCACCCAAACCACACTTCGTATTACCAGCCTCCAAATTGGTAGGCGCCGCCACTACCACTACAACCCGAAGCAAGGTGGAAACCACCTTCGACAATTCGGACGAGGTCATCACCAGGGAGACCAAAGTGGTAGTGGGACCACGGGGGTCATCCTCCTCCTCTTCATCACCATCCTCCTCAGCCAGGGAGACCACCTTCTCAGAGGAGCCCGAAGACATTTGCGCCAATATCAAACCCATGCAGCCGTTACTCCGTGCCTCGCCGTACGGCTACGTGCGGAATTTAGGCGGGGGTGGAGCGGCGGCTGGATCGCCCTATTCGTCGGCTCGGACGTTGGTGCCTAGTCTACACGTGGCTCGGTTGGGTCTGGGTACGCGGCCCATGTTCACCGCGGCGGCCGCTACAACCCACCATCAACCGGCGTTGTACGGCGGTTGCCCGCTGGTGGGTAAGCGCGGGCCGTTGGGCGAAGGTGATTACGGTTCGGACGTGGATTCTGTGGACTTGACGTGCGGCTACATGTCCGACGGGGATGTGCTGAGGCCGGCGCCGGGTAGCGGGCGCGTTGCCGATGATATTGCCAGCGGTTACCTGAGCGAGGGCGGTGCCTCGCTGTATAATCGGAGGATGCAGTGTCGGCTGAGGGAAAATATGGCCACTGTGAGGGAAGGAGTCCAGAAGTCTGCGTTCATTCACGAGGATGGGTAAGACAAAAAATAATTATTATTTGCTTGCTATATTTTTTAACTTCAATGGATATTGCGTGAGTGAAAAATTGTTACTGACGTTTCTCGTTTACTGGTCTAAACGTATTAAATTTAAATTTGATCCTACCGTATTAGCAGTTGAAATAAAAAAAAAGAATGCTTCCTTATTGGAAAATTTATTATTTCGTTTGGAACATCTTTATATATTACGTGAATGAAAAAACGAATCAGGCGTTTCTCATCAACCTCTGAGTAAAAATCGAGCAATTTTATTTTTCAATTTGGTTTATATTTTAAGCCACCTATAAAACATCGATCAATTTAGTTCAAAAATTATTT
>JAUJYS010006187.1:0-10497 GCA_033995665.1 Melogona broelemanni | reverse complement strand
CCAAAGAGACACGAGGGTGCAGTATTCCTGTAGTGCACTAGGCGCTACGGTGAATTAAAAAAAATAAAAAAAATAAAATATATCTTCATAGACACGAGGGTGCAGTAGTCCTGTGGCGCACTAGACGCTACGGTGACTTTAAAAAAAATATATATTTTGTAAAGTTCAACGTGTCCAACTTCAATGCAGATTGGATAATCCGTTGTGATTTACCGTACGATTGGTGCACCTTTTTCACTGTTGGTGGCGCTGGCTTCACGGATCGATGGTCGTATGGATCGAGGCGTACAGTATATTTCATGGGCTCGTGATTATATCCCAGCATCCACTGCTGATTTATTTAGAATATTAGCAGATCTTTGCATGCAAGCAGGCATGCAGACGAAATGCCAAGAAAAAAAAACGTTCTTCAATCTAACCAAATTGGAAAGATATGGGTCTGAGCAGCATGATTTATGCAGGCCCGTAATGGAGAAAACTCATTCGGAATTACAATTTTTCTCCGCTCGCTTCCATATGCGTGCGGCCAACTGACCCGCGATTATTACTTCCCCGTGGTGAATGCGAAACCAGCAAAGAGGTTGATGGCTAGATAACGTCAGTCTTTCACGTTTTCAATTTAGGCACATCGGCAAATAAGACGGGGTTGTCTCCTGACCACCCGGTTAACCTTTTCCGAAGCAGATAACTCTTCTTGTGTAATGCGAAAGCGTAGGTAGACTGATGATTTGTGGCTAGATACCGACGGTTTGGAGTAGTTTGGAGTCTACTTCTTAAAATGTCATTGCGAGAAACTTTTCCAATCTGAGTAACGCGACCGAGTTCAATTCTCCTGTGGCGTTCGTGTTTATAAATCGATGCATTTCTTGTCGGATGCTAAAGTAGATTTTCTTCAGTAAGTTTTTTCTCGACCAGCTAACAGAACGCATCTATTCGAAGGTGTATTTTTTTAATTCACAAAATACTGTTGGATATCTACCCGGTACGAGTAATTAATTCGAAGATGAAATTTAAATTTTATGTTGATTGTAAGTCGCTTCGACTTCCAATATATTATGTATTTCCAATCTATAATTTTATTTTTGTATCAAGGAAATAAAATATTAATGCCTCGCTATCGGGCATGTATTTAACATCTGTTGTTAAAATTCAATCAAAATCAGGTTTTAATCATCCTTATAAAATGATCAAGATTTATGCGTTTCACATAATTATTCCTGGTGTATCCTGCATTTTTCATCAGAATAACTATTTTTTTTTATCGATTGATTTCTGCTGTACGAAATAAGTTGCTCCAGTTATAAATTCCTGGCAAAAATACATGCTAACAATGCACAGCTTAAATTGTGCGCCCCCCTCCCCCCCCAGTAATAATAGGTAACAACACATGACATCCCATTCAAAGGAAGAAGCCACAGTCTCTTCCACACAAGGCACATGCGGTCAGCCATTCATATTTCAATAGACAAAGTCGAGGTAAGCCAGTATTAGATGGCGCAGTGCTGGCGCTGTTTGTTTTGGGCTTATGTGGCGCGACGTCCCAATCAGCTCGTCCGATATTTGTTTAGACGAGTATAATCCCTTAATAAGTGAAGACAAGGTAGCGGTAGGGAAGCGCATCAACCATGTCCCCGCCGCTCTATATGCTGGCGCGTCGTTCCTCTTTCCTCGCCCCGCGATTACCGTGCCATTGTTGGCTGCGGGAATCCAACGCGCCAAAGACTTTTTCATCCGGGTATTCAGCGCGCGCGCGCTACGTCAGAGTATTTCGTCGTCGTCGTTGTACAAGTAGTAGTCGGCCACCGATTTTATAATAATCAATTACCAGTGCAATCTCTGACGCGAGCAACGCCCGCTGCACGTGCCGGTTGGAGATACCGCTAGATAAATAGAAGACAGGATTGATAACCGGAGTTGGGCGCATTTGGGGAAGTGGGGTGGGTGGTGGTACCGATGGGGGCGTCAGATTAATTTGTGCAATTGTATGGCGGAGACAATAGACCGGTGCACGTGTACTTCGGTTGTCGTTACGCAGCAACACGTTGATCGCGGGTGTACGATCCATTTTGCTGTTTGTTTCGGCTCACATGAGTTGTTTAAAGATACGATATATTCAAACAATATATCTGAAAAGATTAACAATTACAATTACAATATGTACATGCAAGCAGCCCCTGTTTAGGGGAGTCAATGGCGGGGGTCAAATTCACAGATTTAACTTCACTAGGACACCCTTTCAAAACACTCCTTACAAATCTAAGCCTACCATTCGCTACACCAGCGCGTATTTGAGTTTTTCACGACGAGTCAACAACAAACAATTCCATTGAATGCAAGCACGTGGAAATGTGACTTAAACGTGGGTTTACACGGTGTCCACTGCCAGAGGACACGAATTATTGCCATTGTTCAAAACTTTGGTTTAATCCGGGATTAGAGCATCCGCGTCCCTGGTTCAATTCCCGGTTCGAGCTATCGTTTATTCGATTTCGGGGTACTGGTTAAAATGTGCCCTCCACAATTTTTTGAACGGTTATAGGGGTACAGAATCTCCTGTTATATTTACTTCAACGATGACGATTAGTGATTGTCAATAATAAATCTATAGTTTGGGCATAAGTTAGGAATGAAAGATAATCTTTATCAGCTTACGAACTTGGTCTGCATTAACGAGAAAATTCAAATAAACTTCAAAAACAGTTCCCTAAATTTATATGGACATAAAAATTAGTGACACTTGATATTGCATTGGCAAAATATTTTTGTGGCATAAATGTGGTTTGTGTTCCTTTTGCGTAACAACGTCCAATATTTGTACTTACGAGGGGGGGTATTAGGGCCGCGCTTTGCCGACGACAGGAAGGACACGGCCCGAACGACGACAATAACAACATGGCCGTCATACACGGCAGGATAAATCTCGGATTTGATTTTTTATATCTCCCGGGGCCATCTGAGCTTATCAACCCATCATTCAAAATTTATCAGCAATTTTTGCTTCACCCGCCGCCAACACGAGGGAGGGAAAACACCCCCGGGCTGGTGGAACGCGGGCGCTCATCCACTCTAGCGCGTAGTCGGGGACAGCGTCTCCTGGTGCCCGACCCGCCGATGGCGCACGGTGCGGCCCAACTCGACGTGTTCCCCAGTACCAGCGTGCCGAAAAAGGAAATCGGCTGACGCCAGATTGTTCTGTAGGCGGCCACGGGTGCCTAATTAGATTTGGCGCCGGTAGTTGCGCATGCGAGCTTGACCTGTCAAACGTAGCTGCGCTCTCACCCCGTCGCCGTTCCCCCGTCCATCAATATATGCGAAACGCGTGTATTAATCCTATACAATCTCCACACATTGCTGGGTGGGGGCGGTGGTGGTTGTGGGGAGCGGCGTAAAAGTGGATGAGTTGGGGGATGCCGGTATGTGGAAGGGGCGGTTGGTATTAGCAAAAATGGCGAACGCCCCGCGCTGTTGCGTTGTAGCACGTGCGGATGGTGGCAGGAGCGCGCGGCTATATGCATGGGGAGGCGGCAGTGGTGGTGGTGGTAGTGGTGGTTCTGAGGATGTTGACACGTTTGCGAAACAAGCTGTCAGCGATGGTGTGTGGGTGGGTGCCTTGATGAGATTGGTGGGATATCCTCGTGGGGCCCTTTCTGATGTGATCTTATTTTGTCGCCGGGAGGAATGTTTTTTTTTTTTCGAGATAGAAAAGGCTATTTTGTTAGGTAATTTGCAGAGTTTTTCAGCTGAATTGTCAATAGCAATCAAAATATCGAAAAAAAATGGTTCAAATTCGGTAAAATCGATGAAATTATTTTACATTGTCTGCTTTACCTAATGATTTTGCATCACTGCTTGCTTGATAAAATTCGGCTGTAGATTTATTCGGGATGGTCGGACGATATGATACGATACGGTTTTTTATCGAAATTTATTAGTCGGAATGGGGTCTCCGGTTGGCGACGAAAATAATGATGCCCTATTTTTCGATTGACGAAGGGAGTCGTCTAAAAGAGGAAAATGCCGAGACAAGGAAACGGTTGATGAATGTGTCCGACCATTGATTAGCATATTGTTTATGTAACCTCCCCTTCCCCTCGAAAGTATGATGCAAATAGACATGACGTTATTACCTGAAGAACTTTGTCGTTTTACGTGATATTACGTCGACAAGTAGAAAAATGAGGCGAATGATAGTGGAGCTAAGCAATTGTCGACCTATTTATCTCCATCTAGCTCGCGCTGCGCTGCAGCAATTTATTCCGGTTTCTTTAACCAGAGAAGCTAAAGAGCTCGTTTGTTCTCGGTAGGATTTGTGAAGGCATCTCGGTTTGCGTTTAAAAAAAACAACTAGCGGTAAATGTATTTTTTCAACAGATGAATAGGTGTTTTTTTTGTGGAATCAGAAGAGCAAAAAGGGTTTTTCCGTCGTCGCTGTGCACTCAAGTAATCGTTATGGGACACTCTGAATGCGCCGTCGTAATGTCCTCTGTATATTTGTCTTTCGTTAGGACTTGGCACAGTGTTCCGTATTTACAGCATCTATATAATGGGAAATGAAATTTGTTATCAAAGTTAATTGTGACGGCGCTGAAAGTTACAATTTTTGAATCGAAGTAGTCGATACCCGTGGCTCAGTGGATATGGTCACAGTGTACTAAGCGGGTGATTCCGGTTTCGATTCCCGGCGCAGGCTTTCGTTTATTCGATCCTGTGCTACTGAAATGTGCCCCTCGCACATTGCCACAGCGTCACGAGGGGCACAATAACCTCCTGTAGTGCTATTCACTACAGTGATCCGGAATAAAAAATAAAAAATTGAGAATTTGCAAGTATCGTGCACGGTCTTGAAATTGCGGTGAATGGGATCGTTCACAGTGTATGTGTTAATTATAAACAATTCGAATGATGGTTTTTACGTTTGGTACGGAATAACTATTGAACTCTAATGAAGTTTGCTTGTGGTATGCAACTCAGAACGCGTCTTGGTTGCTATTGTCGTCACTGGGGGCGCTTTGAATATTTTTGGCGGGTAGAGTTTAATATTTTGTTCTTTAAAAGCGTACCATACAAATTATTGATCGTTGAAAAAAGCATTGACATTTTAATTGCAATTGCGAAAATGGTGCATCCGCATTGGTGGAAATTATTGAGAGAAAAATCAATGGTATTTTTTTTTTTTCCATCATTAATACAGTAGTAGTGCTCCATAGTTGGTTGTTTGGTTATTCAGTCCTGGGAGTATGTCGTCTCCGGACCCCGACCCTCGATCCCCCGACACCCTGCGTTTTTCTTGGCAGAATACAGAGGTGGTTTACCATTGCCTTCCCCCGCGCAGTACCACGAGCCAATCAACGATCGGTTGCGCTGGGAATCGATCCCAGATCCGCTGGTTGGTGAGCGAGCTCGCTACCTCTCGGCCAAATCTACGAAATTCAAATTTTCCACGACGAAAGCGTCATCTACTATTAATGAGATATATCAATAGCGATTTACAAGAATATGTTTATTTTTGGTATAGAACGACTATTAAAAATATGTTATTGTTTCTTAAACTTCCAACTACTGAAAGTTGATAAACGCCCCAGTTAAGTCTTTGTTTTTTATGACTCACAAATCCATCGCGATAATCGAATTTATAAGTTTGTTCTGGGAAAACTGAACCAAGCAGTAGGCTTACTTCATTTTTTTGTTCGTGTACGAGTACAAGTAGGTGAAACTGTTCGTAGGTTCCGTTAATATAATGGATCCGCTCAATACTTATCGCTGATTATAGACATCAGGGGGATGTGGAATGGTCACCCTAAATCAATATCATTCGCCTTTCAGATTGCTCTCTCTCTCTCTCTCTGACCGTTCGATCCCCGTACCACCACCCTTTACTCATTCCTGATTTGTGCGGGGCGGGTGACCCGGGCGCGCCGTCCTATATAGACGTGCCACGGCGAAAATGCTTTACCCCCACTCGCATACACGCGTACCACGCGCGCGCGCACGCGCCAGCACGCGAGCGCCAACTCAAACCCAATTCTGCTGGCGAACAACGAAGACATCGTTTTTCACTTCACGTGACTAATGCGCACTCTTTGTGCTCGACACGCGCTCTCTACCGCTCATTCCCGCTTTTCTCTTTCTCGCTCGCCGCCGCCACCACCGCTACCGCCAGAGAAACGTGTTGCTTGTCTAATAAAACTGAACTCCAATACACCTATGCCCGCTCTCAGGCAATCTCGATCAATACAAAGAATCTATTTAGTTTCTAATTAATCCCTAAAGCATCGCAAACTAACGAACAAGAACTGCGGACGCCAACGCCGACGTCGAGAACTATATGGAGGCGCTGCGCGGTAGCACAGCGGCTCTCAGACTTTGCGGGGGGACCACTCGGCTTTGACTAATGTGT
Organism: Melogona broelemanni; assembly: GCA_033995665.1. Lineage (NCBI taxonomy): Eukaryota > Metazoa > Arthropoda > Diplopoda > Chordeumatida > Chordeumatidae > Melogona > Melogona broelemanni. The sequence goes on along the minus strand of JAUJYS010006187.1, from coordinate 4,100 downwards.
CTGGAACCTGTAAATTATTTGTCTACCAATGAACATGTTATTCGCCGTGAATATCACTGCGCATTTGGGTGGGTAGATGATTATTCTAAACATCTTCATTCATTCATCATACATTCTTCTAGCAAGACGTTTGTTAACTATTTAGCTAAATCAAAAGTTGAGCTATAAATCGTTCTGTAAATTATGTTTATTCTGTATATTTAGATGTCAAAATTATAACGATCAAAGAAAAATCGTTTTGATTTTGCGACTGAAGAGAAGTTTATTGTCGGCCCTGAAGAGAAATTCATTGTCGGCCCTGAAGAGAAATTCATTGTCTGCCCTTATGAGAAATTCATTGTCGGCCCCCGTGGCTCAGTGGACATGGTCACAGTCTACTAAGCGGGTGGTTCCGGGTTCGATTACCGGCGCAGGCTTTCGTTTATACGATCCTGTGGTACTGGAATGTGCCCCTCAAACATTGCCACAGCGACACGAAGGGTGGTCCGGAATAAAAAAAAAAAAATTATACGCTTACATGACCTAGATTGATAAAATATTGAAACTATCTGGAAATCGTTTATTTGATGAAAACAAAAGTGTTCATGGATTAAAAGAACAATTGTTTTGTTTTTTGGCGATAGTTGGTTTAATAGATTCACATTTCTGGATATTTTTTGAATTAGCATTTCTGAAAGTGAACATTTCTAAAGCAACAGTATTTGTATCACATATGTATAAAATGAATTCTAATTTTCAGTATCGGTCCAATCTCAATCCCTTTCTATTAGTGTGTCACATTTGCACTGCGCATCATAGTTTGGACGCCGCTGGAATGGTTGATTTGCGCGTGCGCGAATTCGGCGAAAGTGGCGCCGGGAGCAACTCAAATGTCACGGCTCCTCGCATTGTGACGAACAAAGTTAGCATAGAGCTCCGGGGCGACCTCTAGGGGGACTCGAGCGTGTAGCCGAGTTGCACGAGCGCGCGTGCACAATTGGTGAGCTAGTGAATAACGTATGAAACACCGGTTTCCCATTCGTGTTGGCGTTGCAACTCCTCCCCCGTCCACCTCCTCTCTTTCTTTTTGTCTTGATGCGCCAAGATACTGTCGATGCCAATTTCCAACTTTTCTCTCCGCCAATTACGACAACGCGTCGGCCGTGTTCTCCGACTGGCGACGCGGCTGCCGCGGGCTATACGCTGATAATATCTATTATGCCAAAAATCGGTCATTGAAGACTTTTTTTTTAATTACCGTAGTGCCTAGTGCACTACAGGATTATTGCAACCTCATGGCTCTATGGAGATATGTGAGGGGAGGGAAGAGAAGGTATGGGAAATGGCAGCTGGAATAGCCAGGCTGCAGGATCCACCCCTAAGCTCTGGACTCCCTAATGGAAGCTCAGGGGTGACGCCAGTACCCCAGGCTAACGAATAACCGAAAGCCTGCGCCGGGAATCGAACCCGGGACCGTTGGCTTCGTAGCATATCCCCATACCCACTGAGCCATCGATTCAAAACGTAGCGGCAAAATTGCATCTTAATTGTTAAAAAGTGAAACTGGAGGGCTTGAGGGGAATCACAACGCCTAAACGTATGACATCTCTCTTTCAGCGTCACTCTTGATTTCCATTTGTCAGTAGCAGGTAGCAATTAGGAAACCCCGTGTATTACTTTTTCTTCTCGTCTATGCAATGTCGCGTAATTACAGACTCTCTCCCTAACGACTCCTTCGTCAGACAACGACTCAATTCCAGGTTTTAATTACTTTTACAGTCAGCGGTGCATATAGCACCGTGTCAGTAAAGGGAGGCGACGTCATGTGATTGAAAAGTCGTGGCGTTAGCCATTAGACGCCCTCGATATTGCTCCTTGTCATCGGGGAGTTTGACGGGGAAAAAAATCTAGTTTTTGTAACAATGAATGGAGGAAAAAAGGTCATCCACGTGTGACGTGTCAACCGTTATCTTGTGACGTTTTAGTCGTGTAACCGCAGTCAGGAAGAGTTCGCCGAAAATGATGTTTTATTTTCCTGTGCAGGGCACCAAATGGGTGATATAGTCGGGACAAATTCATTGTTACATTTTGTACATTCGTTGCTATCCATTTCTTGAAAGTCGACCGGCGCATTGACCACAAGTTCTTTGCAAAATGTCTTTGTAAAACATGTCAAGTATTTTGAGTATGTGTAAACAAATGTGAGGCACATTTTCGCACGTATGTGCATTTCGAGTTTTATTAAACTTGTTTTATGTTTATAATTAACACTTTCTCGTGTTCCAGTTATAATTTTTTACATAAAACATGTTTTACTTATTTCGATGCGAAAATAGTCTTTGGTTCTAGGAGTATCACCCTTAACTTAGTATAATGTGCAATAATAGAGTAATGGTCTGCTGATGTTTCTCATAATTTATAATTCCTTCCCTAAAACAAAAAGAATTGTCCACGCTTGAACCCGATAGTCGACGACATCTTGTTAGCCGCATACTGTGTAGCACGCAAACAGCACCGCATCGTAGTCTCCATTGTTGCGTTAAAAAAATCTCTTGTGCACGATGAGACGCTAGCGCAACTTGTGGATTATTTCGTATCGGGGGTCGCATCAAAACATGGCAGATTCGTACACGACTTCATTCTCTGGAAGGACTATGGGCCAACAACCTGACGTTTCTTGATGCGGCATTGAACTAAGCAAGGCTCATTACTCGACTAACCCCGATCAATTATTAAAGGGAACATACAGCAACAACGCGTCTTTTCATACCTCGCATCCAATTCCGTGCATTATTTAATATTATTATAATGGCGGCAATAAATCACCTCCAGCAACCGAAAGTTGCAATAGTGTCTACATCGGTGAAACGAAGCGCCATCGGGACATATTAACATATTTACATTATTTTTTTATAAATTAAAATCCGAACACATTATTAAAATTAATAAAGCCGTGCAATAAGTTCTTGTCTACTCTTAACAATTAATGCATTTAAAAACGAATAGTTCCACATCGATTGTCAAGCTACTATCGATCGTTAAGCCCATCGCGCCATTCCAAATGGCGCGTATAACAATTACTACTTCGTATAATCGGATCAGAGAATAAGATGACAGCATAGCAACAGCTGCGCAGGGCCGGTACGGTGCACAATATGGTGGAAACTCTATTTTATTTTAAAAGATAGGATTATAGTATCAACATGTCAAAAATTCGCACCTTCATTCAGAATGATAGTAAAGCCGTGATACATTGAGATGTACACCATTGGGGATGTAACAATTGCAGGAGAAGTGGCGCTTAATCGGCCAAATCCCCATTAACCGCAAGGGCGCTAGAAACGGTTAAGAGTGCCATTGATGTACTGTCGAGATGCTCGCTAGATGGCGCGGTAGGAAACCAATTGGCGACGGCGTTTATTTAATTATGCCAATCGGCAGTTTCCGAACTACTAGCCCCATATCCCGGTCCCAGTCCGCCCCTTTATTACATTTTTGTCATTCTGTAGTATTCCGAACATGATCGTTGATGTCCGCACATCTGTTACTTGATATAGTCAGGAGATTCTATTTCATCTGTTTGTCCGCTGAACTAGATATTGAGTGACCATGACCAGTTCGAACCACCTGTCTCTCCTCCCCCTTTCCGTACACGGATCTCGGTTAATGCAAATAATTACTCTGGTAACCATGGCAGCCATCTTCGTTTCGAATGTTATCCCCAATGTGCGCCTCTTCTATTACATGCGCGGTCTCGGATGTGGTCATGGATACTGTTGTGGGTTTTTGTCTGCTCGTTTCCCGGTGTGGTTGCGGATCGGCGTTTGCTCAAATCACTCCTCCAACTGGCCCGGTTACCACGTGTGCGCAAGGAAAGATGACCGATTCTATTTTGTCACGTTGCCACACCCGTTACACTGCAAATGCCGAAGTCTTGAAATGCTGTCAAATTTTTGTTTAGTTTGTTAAAGGATGACGTATCATGAATAGTTTAGAAGGATTGATATTACTTACTTTTTTTTTTAATTGTTGCGGTACAATTTTTTTTTTTTTTTTTTTTGTTCCGGATCACTGTAGTGAATAACGCTACAGGAGGTTATTGTACCCCTCGCGTCGCTGCG
>JAUJYS010006186.1:0-10497 GCA_033995665.1 Melogona broelemanni | reverse complement strand
CCCCTTGCACATCTCCATAGACATGATGGTGCAGTAATCCTGTAGTGCACTTAGCGCTACGGTGTTTTAAAAATAAAAAATAAAATAAAATAATTGGTATTGCTAAGTAAATGCTACTGTATCAAAATAAAGTGCTGAACACGCTTACCATTAGTCATAATCCACGACAAATTGATTTTTACGTTTTTTGATTGCCACGATAAGTTGGTTATTTTTCGAAATAATTTTCGTTGACTAGCAAACCGTGATCAATTCGAGTTTCTCGTGGATTATGGATAAAATCTTGAACTCGTCGAATAATATTATACAAATTATGACGCATGATAATGTGAAATTTAGCTTAGTTATAGCCACCCATTGCGGATGTAGGAAGGATGGTGGGAATCCCTTAACGCACCCCCTAGATGAGTACTCAAATGCCATGACCGTCCCATTAGACTCTCACTCGTCCCCACCCACTTGGCTAGTCTCGGGAATATCCATCACCTAATATTCATCTCTACCTGCACCATACTCGTCTATGGGGTTACCCACGTAGTGGAAAAGATCAGGTGTCCCACCCCTAGAGCTCGGTATATAGTCTCCGCCGCATCCGCGGATCTTCCAGAGACCTCCTATGCTCAAAACGCGCAAATGCGAACGTATTTGTTCATTTTTTTGGAGTCGCACGCTACGTGCAATGAATGTCATGTAATGAAAATCATTTCAGGTAGACAAAAGTGACTGCTCTAGCCTTTGGTATGTCTTCCCACGCCTGTATATTTTATTGATTTTCTATTTTTATTGAGTAACAAAAATGTTGTGATTAAACATTTAATTAATTAATAAATCAGTTGAATCCGATGACAAGATACTTATGAGCTTTCTATCTGTTTTTCAGAGCGAATGGCAAAACATGTTAAATTATCGATTACAAGCATACATGCAAGTCTATAAATACGTCATGTTGGTCTTGAACATGCATGGTCTTGATTTGATTTTGATGGCGTCTTGGTCTTTGACAATGCACCTTGTTTAGTCTCCCCATCTGGGAAGCGAAACAAAATTAATTGTTGTGGTGCAAAATAACATTACAAATACATCCGAACTTTACAATTGGCATTATCAATTTGAATTCTGCACGTAGCATAAATGTTTCAACAACAATTTGCAATTGCAGAGGGGGGTTTCATGTGTTTGTGTTGGAATCGAAGTCCCAATGTACGCGAGGCGAGAGTTTTGGTCTCTGGAGGATTTTGTTCTAAGACGCGCCTGCTCGACGTTTTGGCGGCAGGTTGGCCGGGCAAGATCCAATTTTTAGGTGAAATAGATTTTCGGAGCGAACCGGCCAGCGAGCAGGTCGCCCCGATGGGCTTCGGCGGCGTTTCCCACGCCAGATCCCCGTCGAGGTTGCAGGTTGTGGCCTATGCACGGTGGTGGTGATGTTGGTTGTGCCCGCCATTTCCCCTGGCTAACGGGTCACGCCAGGGTTCTTCTACTGCAGTATGTAATATCTAGGTAGTTGGCCGCGTAGTTGCAACAGCGGTGGGGTGTATATTTTTTCTTCTATATTATTTTTTTTTTGTGGCGCTTTTGTCAGATTGGCGAAGGTGGAGCATCGCTGTGCCCTATGGCCTCGTAAATAGGCGTCAGATCGAAGCTCGAGGTTGGAAAAAAATTGACCTGCGCGCTGCCCGCTGGATGGGAACGGTGGGAGTGAACTGAATTTTTGTGGCCCGCGAGAATTTGGAAACATCGCCCACAGGTGTGTGCATCCGTGGGGGCGCATACCGGACTAACAGACGAGCAAATACCTCGGAGTGACGTCACTAGGAAAATATAGATTTATTGATCAGTACTGCCAATTTTTTATTTTTTACTGCCAATAAGCAGTGAAATTGACTTTAAAACAACCTATGTTTACATGCATGTTGAATTCATGAAGTGCGCGAAAGTGCACGAAGTTTCATATTTTTAAATCCAGAAATCCCGTGATTTCAAAGATTTTCAATTATCTGTTGTCGGACGCGCCCAATTTCATTCTAATCAAACATCATTGAATACGTTAAGTTTCGATTGTTTCAACCTATGGGTGCGAAAATTTATACGTATAAAAAGTATGATGAAGGCATGATTTGTCAGCATGGCTCGCCCTTACCAGTACAGTACTAAATTGCACCGTGGCGTGTTAATGACTATCTCTCGAATATCGATGTCGTTTATCCTTTCATTTTTTTGTCGAATTATCGCGTTCAGGTATACTCAGTGCGACAAAGTACCGATAAGACTTGAGTCGTGGCTGGAAACCTCGTTACGCCAACTATTGGTATATGCGGTCATTTTAATGGTCCATGTGTCAGCTGTCCACGTTGATATTGTTTGTAAAAAAGTCAATGTTTCAATGCAGTGTGGCCGTTTATGTGAGAGTCGATAATGTACCGTAGTCATGTCAGAAACTTCATAAGAGCAATGAGCTGTCATCAAATCTCAAAAAAAAAAAAATATGAAGACACTCCCAAAAAAACATTTGAAATGCTGTAACAGGTCAACGGTGCCATGTGTTTATCCCAAACAATGGTTTACGTGTGAAATAAACGCTTTGCTCCTCAAAATTTGCTTCGCGAATTGGCTTTGCGAAAACGCTCAATTTCCAAATGCTCCATTTTCAAATAGAGCGTTTTCGCGAACTTCGCAAATTTCGATGAGCAAAGCATTTATACCACATGTAAACCATTGTTTGGGATAAGCACGTAACACCGTTGACCTGTTAAATCATCTTAATTTTCTTTTTTTGGTGGTGTCTTCATATTTTTTTAAAGATTTGATTGATCCTTAGGAGTTTCCGTGTTTCCGACACGAGTCTCAACTCACGAGTATCGACTCTCACATAAACGGTCAAACTACACGGAAACGTTGACTTAAAAAAAAACAACAATATCATCGTGGACAGCTGCCACATTAAAATGACCGCAAATACCAATAATCAGCGTCACGCAGTTTGCAGCCACGAATCAAGTCTCATCGTAACATTGGTCACACTGTGTTTATTATTTTTAACGAAACCATATGCAATTAGTGATATTAGAAACACAAAGCCCGAATTCGCCCCCATATACATGTATATCAAATTGTATCTACCAAAGTTGTTAATGGCGCTATACTGTTGTGTTTTTACCAAGTAATTGCTTTGTTGGATATATTCGCGGCTTATCAGTGAAATTCAAGAGACGCTCTCTGCTATAAACATTTCAACTACGTTATCTCTGCATACAAAATAATCAATAGTGATACCATAGATATACATTACAATCATATTGGACTGCCCCCTAGTGTTGACATAACGTACCAAAATAGCGGCGTCGTGCGTGCGAATACACAGAAATTCAAAATTTTTATTTTATGTTTACTTCTAACCAGAGTATCCCATTTTACCTGTGTTGGGAGTTTGGGGTTCTATGCAAACGCGTCTCTCTTGTCCTTCTGTGTAAAGATTTGCACATTTAGATTGAACAAGTTTATTTAGTTTATTTTAATTTTTATTTGCGGATTAAATTAAAACGCAGATACATGCATGTAACGTGTAAAATAGTTTACCTATACATTCAGTGAATTTATACTTAATAGAAAATTTCCATTTTTACAGATCTTTTAAAAATTAATGTTCACCGGATAATTTCTCTACTACTATTTACTAGTATTATTTTTGGTTCCCAAAATTTGAAACATACTTTCAATTTCATGATTACTTTTGCGATACGAAAACGTGGACTGTTATTTGGTTAGTCAAATCTGGGGACATATTTATTTTAAAATTTTACAGAACATTTTCCGCGCAATTTGGAAGGTCTGGCTAAAAATTGGCAAACATATTACAGAACGATAATTCCAATCCCTCATCATATTATGCAGCACCTTATAGATAAAACTTTGTGATGGAAACAAAAAAAAAATCAACATGGATGCAATTAATTACATATACGTAGGTAACTGTAGATTACGAAATGTGTATAAAAATATCTCTAAGACTACAAACACACATACTACGAGTAAATAAAACTATAAATTGATTGGGATAAAATACATCGCTTCCTTTTTGTAGGATAATATTTCATCTTACGCCCCTTTAAGAATGTTATTCCCAATTTTATTTTTCAAAATTTCATCGTTTGTGTAACATTTTTTTAAACAAGCAATGTACAGTGTTCGCGAATTATGTAGTGTTCAATGGACACACTGGTTCTACCGAGTTGCAACTTAAAAGGATAGCCAAATTTGCCAATAGCTTTCCAAACATTATTCTGTCGTCCCCGATGGATTCAAGGAAACACTAAGTTGATCTATTATTTCTAGTTGCAACTCAGTATAGTTTCAATTTTTTGTGACATCATAATCGAATCACCACTTACTAAGAGATTGTACTAATACTAAATCGGTTTTTGGAATTAAATCGTATGCTGAATGCTATGTGGCAACGCATAGTCTAATACTCTGTATTGGTGAATGGTCTACGAAAGCACTTCGAAAGCGTTGCTTCTCGGAGCATTCAGACACATACAAATTTCTATTCGCTCCATACAAACCGTAAAGGTAATGCTCATGTGGCTTTTATCCGCTCTTTCATTCAGAAGCGCTCCCGATACATTGAGAGATGGGGTTCGCACAGTCATTGAGTCATCCCTTACCGAATCAGGATTACGTACCAAAATCAAAGTGTTCGTTTTTTTTTATAGATCATATTTTCATCTTGATGTCACACGAAATTGAAGTTAGTGCCATTATAGCTCACTGTAAACCTCTTATGATGATATATATACACTATAATCATGTCAGTGTCTTCCCTGAATGTCTGATGCCTTCGCCTAATAGTCAATACTGGGCCTTACTTTGGATAACAAACAATCGAACACACAATACGGATGAGCGATGGATTCAGAACATAGTCGGACATTTTTATTGGTCGATTATCTTTTTACCCACATATTTTGATTAAACAATATCAATAAGGCAAACCAATTTTGTATCAATCATTTATCAAGTTAAATTAGTGCCTGAACTGATTTAAATTTTTTAATGGATAAAATGTGGTATTCTAATTTTTGGAATTAGAAGTAATCGCACCATTGTTTTCAAAATAAATTCAGACCAACTTTTAATCGGCTTAAATTTTCTATAGTCATTCTCTTTCGTGCCTCTGCAGATAGTTGTTCGACGAAATGCCAACTAGTTTCAGTGAATGTTTTAACGCGTCACGCCAAAATCCAAGATGGCCGCCACACCTTTATGCGATACAATGCAGGAGCGGAGATAGGCAATCGTCAATTACATGGTAATTCCCGATTCACGGTTCGACTTTTTCGAAACGACGTGTACACGACGACGATGATCATAGGCCGAGCGTGTATACTCGATTCCGAAATCGATACCGCGGTTACCGTTGCTATGACATAATAATAGATTCTCCGCAGTTGTTTTGTCTACGAATCCTCTTGCTCTTCCCTCCCCGGGGCTTTGCATGCACGGTGATATGTTGCTGGTTCTGAGTCTGTATCTATCTATCTATCTCTCGCTACAGCTTCGTACACCGATATCGTAGTTCTCCTTTATTACCTTAGCGCACCTGAAGTCGCCTGGAAAAATGTGGTTTTTCGATCTCTTCGTACGTTGTTGAATATTTGCTCGCTCGCTTCTGTTGCCTTTAAATTCCTAACTTTGCTCATATTGTGCTGCTTAAGTGACGCTTATTTTATTATCAGGAAATATTTTTAATTATGCATGTTCAGATGTCGTTTTTCCTGTTAACTCATGGCCAAGATTAGAGATCTCTGCAATTGGTTTTGTTTTAACAAATGGTTTTAATTGCTTACACTTTTTTTATATGCCTATTTGTAATGTGTTTCTTGCCTCGTTTTTTTAATGATTTGTATTTAGTCCGTAGAACTTAATTCATTAAATCTTAATTATACTCTTTGAAGGTAAGCTGTTGGTCATCTCGACTATAGAGCAAATGCTCCAGTCGAGGAAAACTTAAGTTTTTTAAATCAAATTATAAAAATAAATTAAGAAAGGTATCATTTAGCTCTTTCAAGGAGTTGAAGACATTTCAAGCATTTTAAAAAATAAAACTCATCTGGTTTTATTGAATTTTTCGTGGTTTGGAAAATCACGTGTTTGAAGCACACATTTAAAATATGAATTTGAGACAAAAAAAAATTGTATTCGTATAAGAATAAAAAAAAAAGTTTCGTGACGAAACACTGGAAAGCTATACAACCGCTAAAAAAATTTGATGTGCTAATATTGAAGGTGTTTATTTTAAAAAACAGTTTGAGAAAAATCCTTAGATATGATGACCTTTTTTTTGGATCGCAGTCGCCGCCATCGGATCCCTGCTCTTGCAAATTTACTTCACCGATCTTCGCCGTTTATTTTGTCGTATTCGAAGCGAAATGTTATTTTTGCAAACTGTACAAGTGTATTTTTTTTCGCCCGCCTCCTTTATGTAAAAGTGCTTTTCGATACACGCTTTATTGAGTGATTGACCCGATTCACAATTTAAAATCTGTACTATCTTGTGCATATATATATAAAAATCAATCGGTATAGTGTATTTGTGTCGATATCCAACGTGTTAGTGGTCTTTGCACGCGAGTGTGTGACCATGCACATGCTTAATCTTGTCTATATACGTGTGTATACATGACCATGTGTCCTGTATCGCTCTTCAAAAAATACACTGGGATTGCAATATCGAGTGCGATGTGAAACGATCTAAATCGATTCTAAGTCTTTCTGAATGAGTCAGTCTATTATGATATAGGAATGGAACTCTTCTTTATAACGCGAATTTAACCGTGGATTTTAAACGAACGTGTTGATCCTGCGTGAAAGATGGGTGGCGTTTGTAAGTGTGTGTAAGCGAGATTTGTGGATACATGTTAAATTCAAATATAATGAAGTTGAACGGCTATATATATGTTCGATATGGTTTTTTTCTTATTCCGATTTCGAATAAAGTGTTGACTAAAATAGTACGTTTGGTGCAGTCGTTGTAATTTGCCGACTTGGATATTTTCTTTTCTTTTCTGTTATCCTTCTCTAGGGCTTCAGCCATCGGAAGTGTACACCTCGCAAAAGTTATAATTTAACAGCCAAAAACTATTCTGAAGTGAGAGGGACGAAGTCCGGCACAGCGCCGGACGAAAAAAGACGAACAGAGTTTTAGCAAAGCTATCTAAATTCAACAAAATTTTGTTCGTCTCTTTCCATGCGCTGTACCAGACCTCGTCCCTCTCGTTTTGATTCATAGACGTCCTCTGAAGTGATTACTGACTTTACATTGCTTGTTTTTGCATTGGCTTGTTGCGTTCATAAAAATTAATTTCATTTTTTTTGCTTCGAATTTTCAGATGAGCCCATCTAAACATAGTATTGCTGCATTCTCGGAGACGTTTTAAGAGGAAGTTAAAGGTTTAAAGGTACCAGATCCCTTTGCCGGTGACTATCGATTCACGTTGTCACCGACTATGGAATATATGTAGTACACCGTTTCTTTACCACCACTACCACCGTTCTAAAAATGGAGACCCAATTCAATTAAATGATCTTTCTTTTCCATACATGTATCCCGTTGCACTCAAAATTTGATTAATGAAGTCAGCTACGTCATTGGAGGGTAAAGGTCAAAGTCGTTTTGGCGTGTGAGATAGCCGCTCTCAAGCAACGAACAGTCTGCACTGGATTTAATAGATATCCTCCTGAGACATGAAGCTAAATTGGATACTGTAGTGCTTTTGACGTGCCCTGGCAAAAGATTTCACGCGCTTCACACAAACTCATATAGGCAGCGAGGGCAATGAAAAATAAGCCAAAATGATTCTGTCTTTAAGGTGAGCTAATGTTTACAGAGTGCTTTGAATTTTGCACAAACATTGCCAAACTATTGACAAACAAAATGGCAATTTCAATTTTTATTAAAAGTATCCTACTTTTTCAAGAAATGCAAGCGCGAAGGTTCTTGTACTAGAGCGGTTTACTAGTTTATTGAAGACTAGGCGATTGCAGGTAGTCTCATATTTTCAACAACTCAAATTTAGGAACAATTTAACGATCGTTTATTCAGGTCACTTTGGAGGAAAGTTTTTAAACAATCGTCTAGCATGGTAATTTCTTGTTTTACGGAAAAAATGATACGCTATGGGCAACGACACTCCCCAGGCCTATTCACCGTGCCATTCGTCAGTTAAGCGGGATCAAGATTCGGCAATCAAGAAGCTTGGCCTCGGTCTCCATGTCAACGCCAGTGAGAACGCGGTGAGTCTTAATAGGATATTGCGAAAGAGCATACTTCGTTCAGTGCTGTAAGAGTGCTCACAAAATATCCGGTTCAAGGAGACATAAGGGTGCCATAATACCTCGTTTCCATTATATCTTCCCGAGACCCCTCGTTCAAAAATTTAACCCCTGCCTCAATGCTTTCTCGCCATGCGCGGAAGCATGATTAAAAATTAAAAATTTAACTCAGTTTACCGACTAACGCAACTTTCTGTTCCCTATAAATTTCCAGACGAATGCGAAGTATTGGTAGGTTTAAAGCAATAGTAAGTTACTTTTTCTCAATCAGAGAAACGAGAAGTTTTCTTATAATTACTCCATAGACACCAAGGCATATTTGAAAGTTGTGCTGCCTTCTGTCGGTGGTTTTCAAAAGTTCTGATAAACTTCTTATTGTCGTTCCATAGTTTCACATGCGTACATTACATAGTAAAAAAAAAAGAAAAAAAAGTGATAACTTTAAACTTCGACAATTCCCAAAATTAATTTTCAAGGGCAAGTTCCTAAATTCATTTCAACTGCGACAAAAATTCGGATAAGAGAAAATTGAAACCCCCCACACCACTATACCAGTGGTCTCAGCGCTATAAAATAATTTCGATGTTCTTCGACCGTGGGTTGCCGTCCACTTTCAAATTTCATCGCCTGGTAGATGACATAAAAATCCTACCGCGACGTCAATTGAAAACTCCGCCGTGCCCTCTGTTCGAAGATCTTCGAAACTCCGTATGAAAACGTGGCACCGCGTCGAAAACGGCTGATAGCGTGTGGAACTTTGACTTTGGTGGCAGAAGGGAGAAAAAAAGCGAATTAACTGTTTTGGGGGCGCTGCGTGGTTTATTCTGCGACGGGTCACATCATTTGGCTCTTGTGACGACTAATAAGCGGCTTTGGCCTGATTTTCTCTTAACAATTTCTGGCAACAGCTGCGCGAGTCTCTGAGCCGTTTAACTGTGACTTGCGTTCCGTTTCGCGAAGTGTGCAAAATAACGCCCGAGAAATTCGGCGGACCGTACCAATTAGCAACGTCCAAATTGGACACTAACCCAAAGCGTGGCAGAACCCGGAATATTTTTATTGGTCAATTTAAGAAATGAAAAAGGAAAATGTGAAATATACGAGACAGATGGTACATTCGAAATCGGAGATGCTGGGAATGGTTTACTTTATTTACCGAGTGATTTTTTAGTTTCACGGACCTGTTTTTAAAATACTGTTCACGAAAAGAAAATCGCCTTTAAAAACGTCTATCGGATTATCGTTCGTCAATCTTCAACTAGGATTAATTTTCGTCGATCGTTTTTAGGTGCTTCGGACCCCGATACCTTTTTGACTCCAGGGAGCAGGAGCCCCCCTGAGTTCTTTTGGCAGAATACAACGCACAGTACAACGAGCCAATCCAACCGACGACTACGCCGGGAATCGAACCCAGATCCGCTGATCGGCGAGCGAGCACGCTCACCACTCGGCCAGGTCGGACGAATTAAATATCGATTATTTCCGATGCAGAGAACCCAGTGCATTTTCCCCCGTTAAATAATGGTGGTCACTGAATAGTAGGTTTAGTCCCAACCAGATTTTTTGTGTATCGAAAGAGTGAGCCGATATGGAGCGCCGCGCCAATCAAAAATACGTTTCGGTGTGGTCCGCGTTGCTCGGTCTGTTGCTCCTGTTGTCAGTGGAAGCCTTTTCCGGTGGCCACTACCAGAAGGTGTATCCACCGGAAGTGGTGGCCGCGCAGTCCCGGACCGTCGATCTGGACGAGTACGTGGCGCCCCTCGACGGTAACGAAGCGCCGGCAGAGGGCGCGGTCACCCTGGCCTTCGTGTTCGACGTGACCGGATCCATGTGGGACGACCTGGTGCAGGTCATCGATGGAGCCGACAAGATCTTGCAGACCGTGTTGAGCCGACGCGAGGGTTTACTACACAATTACGTTCTGGTGCCGTTTCATGATCCAGGTAGGTGAGCTGGCATTGGTGATCTCTAAAATGATCTCTAAAAGTCGGCCCCCAGTGGCTCAGTGAGTATGGTCACATTCTACTGAGCGGGTGGTCCCGGGTTTGATTCCCGGCGCAGGCTTTCGTTTGTTCGATCCTGTGGTACTGGCGTCACCCCTGAGCTTCCATTAGGGATTCCAAAGCTCAGGGGTAGATCCTGCAGCCTGGCTATACCAGCTGCCATTCC
>JAUJYS010006185.1:0-10497 GCA_033995665.1 Melogona broelemanni | reverse complement strand
TTCCCTGCCCCTCACATATCTCCATAGAGACACGAGGGTGCAGTATTCATGTAGTGCACTAGGCGCTACGGTGAATTATTAAAAAAAAAAATGTGTTGTTTGCAATGACGAAAGGTTGCATACACCGAACTTGCATTTGCTAATTGCTGATTGTTCGGCGGGTTCAGCGGGCAGCATTTGAGAATACTGTATTCTTGCCATTTGTTATCTGTTAGAAACTTTATTATTGATTTTCATCGTTCTAAGTAAATTAGTAATGGTTATTCCATTATTTTGTCAAGTACGTATGAACACATAATTATCATAAAGAAATAGTGGGCACTTATTCTTAGATGCATTATTATAATAGGTATATAGAATATGGCGTTGTACTCTGGAAAATTGAAGGTTATGGCAAAAATAAACCCCTTTACACAGAAAAGGAACCCCCGTTCCAGGTCCTCAAAAAAAGAACCAGTTCCCGTTCCAGTTCCTCAAAAATTAAAATGAACCAATGCGTTCCTAAGTTCCACGAAAAAATGAACCAGTTTATCAAGAAAAGGAACCAGTTCCCGTTCCAGTTCCTCAAAGAAAGGAACCAGTTTCCGCTCCAGTTCCTCAAAGAAAGGAACCAGTTTCCGTTGCAGTTCTTCAAAAATTAAAAGGAACCTAACTGTTCCTAAGTTCCTCGACAAAGGAACCAGTTTCTAGGAACGGAACTTTTCCGTTCCATTCCTACCCAACAATGTGGGTGGACGTTATGAGAGGAATAATTTGATAGGCCTCCTTTACTTTAGTAGGCCACCAACAGAACAAAAAAAAATCTTTGTTCGTATCGAAAGGGCGTGCAGAGCTCGCCTTCCACGAACATCAACATTGGAAATCGTACTTTATGTGAGTCGGCCTCTCCACTCGGCTCAGTTGGCACTGACAGAAAATAAAATCCCGAATCATTCGTTATTAATATTTTCCGCTACATGTATACATTTTTTTTTTCCACCACTCGTTTCGCTCGACTGCCAGCTCGATCTCTAAAAACTCGATTTGGGGTGCAGTGACCATGCAAGCGCAACGGAAGTTGGCGGGGGTGCCATCGACGGATTTACTTCCAAAAATCTGTGAAATACGATGCCATAATAGGCACGCTTCGGTGCATCTCTTCCCCCAAATGCGTGTGGAAAGTAGACAAGAAGTATGACATACTAGCGAAATTTATACAAAGGAAATTAACACCCCGGCAATTTGATAGAGGCCGGCGAACTTTTAACACGTTTGCATTTTTGCCTGCGCAAGGCCCCCCTAATGCCCTCTTTCCAAAACCACTTTTTGCATTTGCTCAAAATTTGATATTGCATTAAGGCATTTTATTTCTTTGACATGTACTTATAAAAGAATGTCTCTTCCGAGATCTCTCCTCTCACTCGAACTTCTGGAACTGATCATTGAACAATAAGGCACTGTTGTGTACGACTACATCGTCTCTCTGTACATCTCTGTAAAACCATATTGGGCAATTGAATTGGAAAATTTAATATAGTAGTTTAATGTGTGTTGCTTAATACAATGCTTTCAGGATTCTCGGATCAGATTTGAATGGGCATCTTTCAGTCTATCTGACATGTTTATCGATTAATCGAATATTTAAATAGATAAGTAACCATCGGCATTGAATCGGAAAAAAATTTAATTTGCCTGGACATTTTCGGAAGTTAATTTTAAGATGCAAATATAATCTTGTGAAGGTGCCAGCAACAAAATTCACTATATCACAATTAAAAAAACAAGTTTTTTAATTGAGTTCGATTCACGATTCGGGCTTTCGTTTATGTTTTCCGGAGTAGTGATGAAAATGTGCCGCTCTACAAATGCTCAATCATATCGAGGGATACATAATCATTACAGCGATTGACAATCACTGATTGCCAAATTTAAAAGAAAAAATATATAATTATTGTTCCCATTTCTTCCTTCAAAGTCTGAACTTGCGTTTCATTCGAATATTTCCTTCCACCATCATTCAGACTGCATGGCCGTTAGGATTCAAGGTTGCGTCGCAGTAATGGACACACACTGCGTTGTCCAGAAATGCATTTGCGTCTTTATAAAAAAAAAATAATAACGAAAATATATTATGGCGAACGTGCTCAGTTTTTGCCCCCAAGCTGACGACTTCCCGATTCATCCGGAACCACTCCGAGAGAGTATGACGCGTCGGCGGCCATCTTGTCGATCTTGGCCTACATCGCCAGAGATCACGTGACGCGACATTGGACCAATCGGACGTCAGGATAAGAGCACTGCTGGTTTTGAATATTAAAAAAGGGGTAGGCGGTGTCTATGACACGGCCACAAGTTTTATACGTGACAACATGTATGTGCCGGACCATTCAATACATGCAAACGCATGTATTGGCAAAAAGACATGCTCGTATCCTGTATTCTTAACAGCATCTGTTGCCATTTCTAAACCGTCGCCAATGGTAATGGTGATGGTGATTAAACATGCTACCATAAACTTCTGACGTGTATACGTACATAACTTCGGGTAAGACGTTGTCACGTCAAAAGTCAGGGGCGCACTTAGAGCGTGTCACGCAGTTAGCCAATTGAGCGCCGATCTGTCAGTCAAACCTTCCCTGATTTATGGGCTGATCGTTAAATTTCTTGACGTCACGTTGAACGTCAACTTGGATTTCGGCGCAAATCAGCGCAGAGGTTCAAAACGCAGTGGAAGTGCTCAGATATGCGCGGATAACGTCTTAGCGTCACCCAAATATTAAAGTAGCATATGCACCTATGCTACGGTTCTTCAATTTCTATTAATGATTGATTGTACTTGTAATAATTCGAATATTCATACAATTGCCACTCAACAAAAAGCATCAAATCAAAGAAAACATAACTAAACAGGTATGTCTTAAACAGTAGAACTACCGGTACAGGTATTTGAATCATTTGCTGTTCGCTTAATTATTATACAATATTTCAGCCTATTGATTACCAAAATAGCTGTCTTTTTGGTCGTGTTAGCGGATACCAAAGGTTGGAATTAGAAAGATGTAACTCTATTAGTGGAATCTGGTTTCAATTTTAGTAATATGTGCGATGGAATGTTATATATGAGCACGAATACAAATGGCTTTAAAGAATATCTAAAAAGATTTTAAGAATATTTCAAGATTTTTAAGAATATTTACGGGGAACTGATTAAATGATTCAAACTCCATTCCCCATCTGGTAATTTTGTCTTGCCTAGGCACAGGCTTTTGATCTAGCTAGGTATCTTTAACGAGTTCCTGACAACGTACAGGCACGGATCCCATTGCTTTACTTTCGTTCCGAAGAAAGGCCTGACGAAAGTAAGTTGGAGAAATTTTTCTCACCCGAAAAAATTCAGACGTCTCGGTCGGTAATTGAACCCTTGCCACGAATTTTAATTGCCTTTCTTTGAGGCATATATGCGCTGTTAGCTCACTACTTTTCCTTAATATGCAAGAAAGTGTAGGTTTTTGGAGAAATCTTAATTTCTCCTAGCGCGATAGTCTGATGTAAAAATAAGATCAAAACTCAATATGCCGCTGAATAAATAAAAGCTTAATATTGAATCCTTCCATCTCTTCATCAGATGAAAGCTTAATATTTTTTGTTAAATCACCGTAGTGCTAATCACTACAGGATTACTGCACCCTCGTGTCTCTATGGAGATATGTGGGGAATCCTTCCATCTCTTAATCAGATGGAGAGATGAAAGGTTTCAATATTAAGCTTTTATTTATTCCGCGGCATCTTGAGTTGATCTTATTTTTAATACCCAAAAAAAAACACTTCTCAAATATGTAAATATATTACAAATAGCAGACTGACAACAAACAAAATATAAGCACATAAATATGTACCAGTATACATAAAAATTAGATATAGAAGATTAGAAATTTAGATAAACAAATAAACATAGTAAATTATAATGATACATATATTTTTTTTTAAATAGATAAAATTTACTCAGGTTAAAATCTAAGCAGTTCGTGACTCCGAACAATTCACTGAGAAATTTTTGTCCGTTAAACAAAGCCTGGTGGACCGCATGGACGCAACCCTGATTCGCGGTTACGATGCGCCAACCAATGACCAAACAACCTTGACCAAAATAATGGTTTATTATTTTTTTTTAGTCAGTCATTAGCTGGTGGGTTTCGCGGTTGCTATTCAATGACCCGACTCGATGATTTTTGCATTTAATTCGCGCCCCGGCCTTTCGTGAATCCATTAACCGTAATCGCAACGCGGATACAAGAAAATTATAACGTAGCCAATCAATCAGCGTCGAAAAGTGTTCGCCGGAATTACCAATTGACCGTTGCACGCGATTTGCTCTGAATATGTAAATTTCCCACAGTGGCAACGTGTGTAGTGTTGCAAGTTGCAACGTCAATTTTCGCGTAGACAGAGCGGTATATCAACATGACGCGTACGCGGTGACAGATCCTGTCAAATGTCCATCGATTATCCGCAACGGATGTTGTTCATCCGCGACCCGAGCCGATCGCCTAATGCGTTAGAGCCAGTGTTGGGTAGGAGCGGAACTGGAACGTCTGGTTCATAGGAACGCGTTCCTTTTTTTTTTTTTTTAATTACCGTAGTGAATTTAATTTTCATTATTATTACGGTAATTTATTTTTATCACTACGATTTTATTTCCTCGGAATTTCTGAAGAACTTTTTTTTTTTTTTTTTTAAATCACCGTAGTGTATTAGTAGTAGTACACGAACTAATTCGCTTCATAAATTAATTTGAAATATTACATGATTCGGATGCCAGGCAGAACGCTATGCAGTTGACAGGAATATCGTAGCATATTGTTATCCACAAATCTAAACTAGGTGTAATAAAATTGTATCGATATCTAATTACGCTACGGACTAATTGTTATACCAACTTCATTGCATTAATTTCGTTGTGATATTTTTCGTGGCAAAATTAATCGAGGAAGCATTCTTCTACGTTAGTCGAACTATTGTCGACATACAACAACAGCAAACAAAAACAAAACTTAATGCTAGACAGATCTTTACTCGACCTGTATGTAGATTTACCCTCACATGATGATCTAAAATATAAAATGTATTGTAATTTTTAAAACCGGAAATACTGTGAGCTGGGGATTTGGAATTTTTATTTCACATTGTGGTTGATGGCAGGTCTCATGTTTTTAGAACTTCGAGATAAATTAATTAATTCTTCGTATCTTAATTCGTTACGTAAAAAAATCTTCATCTCCATGATAAAATTTTCATCTCCAAAATATATCGATTCATTTTATCACAAATATTCACCGTTTTTTTTTAAGCAGCGAGAGAAGTGATCGTTATATCGATTAGTGGCGATTGTTAATAATCACGTTTAAGATCAAAGTGTGAGTGGCAAAATATTACATCTTGTGCAGTTTAATAATATTTGGAAATAATGTATTTTCCAGATCTTTTTTTCGAAAACTGCTTTGGCGGCTTCCTAATCACTAATGACTATCGAACTTTTGCATTTTTTTTGTAACAAGGTTCATTTCATTTAGCTAAAATATTTCCTGGTTATTTTTGAGAAAATTAAAATACAACAGGAAAAAGGGATGAAACATACTGTATCATACACGTGATTATCTTTGTTTTGAAGATGTAAGACATCTGCCAAATGGTGAAAGATTGTATTTAATTTTGCATCTCGAATAAGTACCGCATCAGCTAAATAAACGTGGCACGGAGTATTGGCTTAAATAATATTGGCAAACATGCGGAAATATGAACTGATGTGCCAAAGTCGGTGTGGTGATCTGAAACGTTTTTTTCTTCGTCAAGACACGAGTGAACTTCCCTCAATGATATCATTTCTAATCACTTCTCCAACAGACTATTTGACATAAGCTATATATTTTTGCTGCTCAATTATTCGTTCTCATAGATTGCTGTTCAATTACTGCTCAATTATCCGTTCATGATATTGATGGCTAACACTACAAATTTTAATTTCGTAATTGCTTG
The DNA here is from genome assembly GCA_033995665.1 of Melogona broelemanni. Taxonomy (NCBI): domain Eukaryota; kingdom Metazoa; phylum Arthropoda; class Diplopoda; order Chordeumatida; family Chordeumatidae; genus Melogona; species Melogona broelemanni. The sequence continues at coordinate 4,485 of JAUJYS010006185.1, read as the reverse complement.
GTGGCAAAATGCATCGGAGAAACATGTATTCGTATATGAAAATGACAGCATTCTTTCGAAGAATATTATCCTTTATACATGTATGTTTTCCCCCAGGTGGAGTCGATGTCAGCGGATAAAATATATTTATCTACTATATTAATGATTTTACGGACTAGGGCATATATCGATTTTCTGATTGGAGCGCTATACTGTATACATGTAGTCTACCGCTAGGGGTTTATGTTATAGGCGATAACAGCCCATCGAAACTAAAAATTTAACGAAGCTTTCTAAAAATAGGAGTCACAATTCGTAAAACCTCGACAATATTTTAAAATATGTTTTGGAGAACTTAGACTACTTATTAGATTTAGTCGAACTTCTCGCTCATCACTTTAAAAAATAACTTCTCAACTTCATTATAAATCGGAAATTAAAACTGATGATGTTGATGCTTACGCCATCTGGAAAATGATATGGACAGAATGTGCTAACAAATATCCGGAAATTAAAATGGTACATTTTGAAGCACATGTATAATTTCCAATCGTAAACAAAAAAAAACAAGGATGTCTGACTGCTGCGCGTGTATGTAGCTAGGGATCAGTGAGAAGAGGAATAGTTAGACGGAGGTCATAGGTCAGTTCAGATTGAATAACAAATAAACTTTCATTTGTTTTAAATGCCCGATGGCGAGGCAATTATATTCATCGGTTAGAAGAAACAAACACTTGTGATTAATACACGATGTAGCCACAAGTCCTTTGTTATAATGTACAATCAATGATTGTCAATCAGTATAATGAATTTCACTACAGGAAATTCTGTACCCATCTAATAACTTGAGCATTTTTTTTTTCATTTTCACGTTTCTCGCCTTTTTTCACCGCTCATCACCATATAACCAATACCACGGGAACGAATAAACCCTAGCCGGGAATCGAACTCAAAGGATATCAGGTCCACCTGATCCTACCAGGATCTGCCGACTCGTAACTAACTAATGCATATAATTAATTCACTATCGGGCATTTAAAAAATGTATGCAAGTTAATCGATTATTTATACGATATTCGTCACGGCGGGCTCCCGCACTTTTTTCAATTTTAATTTTAGTTCAAGTTCAGAGGGCAACGTCCCGGATGCCTCTCACGTCTTCAGACTCGACGTCCAAATCGCTGGGCTTGCTCCCCGGACGATTCAAGTAGTCGAACGGCTGCATGGCCAGCTTCTGCAGTTTGACATCCGGCGGCGACTCGCGCACGTCCACCTCCTCCATGGAAGCGGCCCGCCGAGCCGCCCCCTTGCGCAACAACCGCGAACGGTCCAGACTCTGCGTGGAGAACTCGCGCTGGTTAGCGTTGACGTAGCCCATGCTGACCGGTCTCGAAGGCGGCGGTCGCGCCAGATAGTCGTCCTCGTCCAGGTACATGAGCGAGCGCGGCTTATGGCCCAGGATGGCGTCGCGCAGGTGGCGTTTGGCCGAATGGCGTCCGTGCCCGCCGCCGTTCACTCCGCCGCCGAAGTTGAGGCTGAGCTCGCTCTGCGAGCGCACCGGAAAGGCGAAGATGCCGCTGCTGAAGCTGGAGGCGTCGAACTCGCTGCGGGTGCTGCCGGCCGCGCCGTGGTGCATGGCGGTGGCCGGGTTGAGGGCGTGGAGGCGGGCGGCGAGCTGCTCGTGGCCGTTGCTGACCGGGAGGGAGCCACCGTAGAGGGAGGAGGAGCGTTGTAGGCGGAGTTGCGAGGCGGACGACAGGGACCTGGAGATGAAAACAGAGAGAGAGAAAAAAAAAATCGTTAGGCAAGAGTCAATTATCTTTTTGCACAATTTATGTTATTGGTAATTGTACAAATATATTTTGTTATTTTTCGATTGTTGAGGGACATCAGGTTTTATTTTTGCACAATTGACATTAAGAACCATGGTTGTGGTCAGTTGAGTTTTCATAGAATTGGACAAAAATATTTTGATATTTTTGGAGATGAAAGGTTGTTTAGCGGAGACACCAAGATCTCGTTAAGGAAATAAAATGCTAAAATAAACATTTTTATTACTGCAGTTGTGTGCTGCGACTGTAACAATTTGTTATGAATTATAAAAAATGATTCGAACGTTTTGAAAGCTGCTTTTCAGCTCGTCCGGTGTGTCCACCCTAGTGCCGTTCCCGACGCATTAAAAGAAAATGGCAATTGAAAGTTTCGCTTCATTATCCAATCAAGCGAATTATGACGAATTCTATCATCACGCTCGGTTGCTTCCTGTTATGAACAGTTCCGCTATTCTGTTCAGCCATTCACTTAAGTAAGGATTTTATTTTTGGTGAGCTATCTTTTGGAGCTCTCAGACCAAGCGGTGGTTCGCAAACCGTTTGACGCTCGACAGTGTGGAATAAATTTTCAAAAATACGTGCAACTAACATTCAATTCGTTTTCGAACGCTTTCACATATTTGACAAGCATTACTCGTTCATATTTTATCTGAACGTTGTGAAATATGTGTCAAACGGAAACAGCATGAAAGGTTCTAATAAACTGAGTTTACATCGAAAATTGCAAAATAAAAAATTACTCGTTAATGATAAAATAATTTACTGATTATTGTGCCAACACATCCCCATTATTTTGGTAATTAAACCTATTTTTATTATGACACTTAAAGGAAACTGGAGAAAATAGATTCTCAGGGGCATTTCCATGATTTCATAAAGTTTTTTCTCCAAAAGGTTTGGGAACCTTCGGTGAATCACAACCCAGCAACGCGCATAGCACATGTATAATATATTCGTTCAGCCATCTAACGGCTCGTACGATGGCAATAAATTTATTTATTCACTTCTTTAGTGAATCTTCCTCTTTGTAGAAACGAAAACAAATGTTTCCAGTTTGCTTGAACGATGTCTTCCTTACATAAAAAATAACAGTTCTTCCATTCTTTGACATTTAGAAAACTGCCTCCACGCTATATTTAGAGTAGGTGTTCAATAAAACGGGATCAGTGAAGCTCAACTGTAGTGGGAATGGAAAAAAAAAATTGTGCCCTTTGTCTAGAATTTTTTAAAACATAAAATACTTTATCTAGAAGAAAAAACTGGCAATACATTGTTCAGCTTTAAGTTTACTGTGCTTACGGGAATATTAATCTAAAATAATAATGCCGTTTCAATAACCAGAAATTTAATTATTCGTATAATTTTTGTTGGTAAATAATAATGACACAACACGTCAACCCAATCTTTCGAATTAACCGCTAGATGTCGCTAGCGTGCAATTTCTGATCGAGAAACAAAATAGGCCATACAAACAAAATCGTGTCCATAGACGGTAACTTGTGGATTGATACGCAACTTTATTATTATTAAAAACTTTTTACGTCAATAACTGTCAATATTATCATATATAGATGGTTTTAATACAATTTGTAAATTGTTAACTACATTTTAATTACTTCGCGTATTCAAATGAAGGCAGGGTAACACTGGATTCAAGCGTGAGCGCGGAGATAGCGAAATAACGGGAAACACTGGCCAGTGTTTCCCAAATTTTTTGGCTCACGGAGCCCTTTTTAGAGCCAATTTCGATGGCGGAGCCACTAATAGGCTAACTTTTTTTTTGGCGGAGCCCCATTAATACGTTAATGGCAATGACAATACAAGTTAATGGCGTCCAAGAGTAGCCCCTCCCTAAGGGCTCCGCGGAGCACAGTTTGGAAAACAAGGCTCTACGCATTAAATCAAATGTCGTTGATCAGTTGACAGCCGCCGGCAGAAACTGCTTCACGTTTTGAGGTCGTTTACAACTGTTTCCGCGGAAATTTTAACCATTTTTTCGCAGTTATCGAAACGCAGTTATCGCGGTTAATATTGCGGATAGAAATAGTGAATTTGACGCGATTGATGCTCGGTTTATGCGACGAAATTGTGAAAAACGGCGTTGTCGACTTCCGGGAAGCAACGGTACGGCAAGGTACGTGCGGCCCGCCGATGTAAGGACGAGTTCGGCTATTGAAAATTGGATTTTTGGATACGATTGAGACGCCGTGGGACTATTTGTGATCAATCAGGAAAAACAAGGTAGATACTCGACATTCTGTGTCAGTGTCAGTGGTTCGTTAACGTTCCACTGACGCATATTGAACATCAGGAAATAATGTTCGCGAACAAAACGGTTTGTACAGACGAGATGGCGGATTAATGAGGCGGTTGTTCCAAATCGTCGTGGAGTGGCTATTTTGGAATCGATGTTAATTTTCGTCTGGTTTTCGGGCCGGTGTATCGGATCAACGACACGAAACTTAATTAGTTTAGAGGGCCAATCTGCTCTCACACTAACCCATAACTGTGTCAAGTGGTTCGCTAGTGTTATTTACGTTTTCCCCCCGAAAACAGATGGTACAAACTTTTCGCACCGTTCACCATTTTAGGTGATTGTTAAAAAGTATTGTTTCGTATAACCACACTTGTTAGTTATACTGGCGCAGAACGTCGGATTACAGAATTTAGTTAC
>JAUJYS010006184.1:0-10498 GCA_033995665.1 Melogona broelemanni | reverse complement strand
GAAAGCCTGCGCCGGGAATCGAACCCGGGACCATCCGCTTAGTAGTCTATGACCATAGCCACTGAGCCACGGAGGCCACACCATTGCCTCGGAATCAAATAACGAAAGCCCGAGCTGGGAATCGAACCCGGGATCGCAGCAGGCGGATTGCTCTACCACTGAACTACGACGATCGCACTTTTTTTTCGAATACTGTATGAAAGAATTCGAAATAATCCGAAAGAAATAGCGTCCGATGTCCACTACACGTGGACGCGTGGTCTGCCGACCCCAACCTCCGACCACAGCGCCACCTGCACGACAGCCACCGATGCCACCGAAAACGTGGAATGCGTGTCGCAGGCGCCCAGGGAAGCATCATCTCGGCAAACACACACAAAAACGTACACAGCGCACACACACTCGCTATACTACTAATAATAAAAATACTAATAATAGTATTTCGCCCGGCAATGGGAAAAATAAAAGAGGACGTATTGTTTTGTGACGAGTCACCGACCACGACGAGACTGTTTCGAAAGGCAACAATATATAGTTTATGTGCGTATCGTCAGTTTTTTTTTATTCTTTTCTTTCTTTTTTTTGCAAGGAGAGGCGGACAACAGGAGAAAAATAATATAATGAAGAAAAAAAATTGGAGCTTCTGCTATTTCCCGGTAGCCAACGAGGTGAACACCACCGAAAAAAAAAATAACAGAAAAAAATTCACAAATTTTACCGATATTTATTGTGAAGAAACTGAGAATGACACACATTCCGTTCTATTAATAGTCAAGCGGTCAGCCAATGCCCTGGCCATTCGGCGAAGAAAGGAGTAAGCAGAAATTTGGAATCAAAAGATAATTATATTGACAAAGAGGATTTTCGAATACCATTGCGCGTGCACAGTCAACTTGGTGAAAACTTTTAGATCGCGTGAATGTCGCCGTAGTTCAGTGGTAGAGCACCCGCCATGTGCGCGGCGATCCCGGGATCGATTCCCGGCTCGGGTTTTCGTCATTCGATCCCCATCCACGGGTATGGTGATAATGTGCCCCTCTAAAATTTACTCTTTCGAGGCGATTAGAGGGGTACAGGATTTCCTGTCGTGATATTCACTTCAGAAAAGATAAAAAAAGAGCCAGACTGCATTTAATTTTATTTATGCGGTCGTCGTAGCCCAGGCGGTAGAGCAACGTCATGTAACGCGGCGATCCTGGGTTCGATTCCCGGCTCGTGCTCCCTCTTATTCAATCACGGGATACCAGTGAAAATGTGCCCTTCCACAAACGCTCAAGCGTTGACAATAATTGATTGTCAAAAAATATATATAAATTGGGTCATAAATCGTTGACAAACAAAAAAAAAAAAACCTTAAATACAGAACCTGACATTTACCCTATGCTCACGATAACGTCACACTCGTCGACGAAAGCCAATGTAAGTCTTTTAGCGAACATGATTTATTGTACGCTGCCAGCAATCCCTAGCACAATTAGAGGTGGCCTCAGCTAAATAAGTGTTCGGAACAACCACTTGTACAAACGTGTACTACTGTACCTCTGTAGGACGGTGCCTTGAAAAACACCCATTTCCCATACACAGTCGAACGCGAGTTAATTTGGACAAATTTGATTTGCCTTATTGACAATATCGTTACGCGCGACTTCAAATGTCAATTGCCTGAACTGTGGGTGACGCCCGGTAACGGTGACACCCTGTATTATGGCACATTGGTAAACAGCGAGTAAAAGGTCCCCCCACGTGTACAGAGGACAAATAATTGAACGAATAGCTTCGCCAACCCCCAACCCCACACACACGAAAATGTCTAAATAGACTGCTATTTGTTGCAGCAGCATAATAGAGTACACGCATCTTCATCATCGAACCATTGTCAGCGTTAATTAACGAGGAAAAACCTGGTGGCGCTCCGTACACAAGGTATCTATTCCGTACTGGCGCACTTCCTCGAAGAGAGGTTCGACCAAATTTTAATTGGAATGCTGGCGTGGTCACCTAATAGACATACACAAGTGCACACCATATAAAACTGGGTATACAGTGTTGGTCACAAAAAGTGACTCAGGACATCTTGTCAACGCTGATGTGCACCGCAACAAATATGATGCAAGTGCTTGAATCATTGAAAATGTATTTTTTTTTACTGTATTTTCAATATAAAACCAATACTTTTAATCGAAATAAACTCTGTCTTCTATTTTTTTTTTTACTTCATCGTAATCACATGCGCACAATTCGTAAAAAGATGTCCATATTTTGGGAGGCAATTAAAACAAAAACCAGCTTTAACATATTATGCTTTTCTCTTGATGACGGCTTAACATCTCTTATTGTTAACAACTCAATCAATATCTGAAATTGAATTCCCTCAATTTCAATGAGTGTCGTCGTGCACGTATATTACGTCGAATTGTGTGCCGGTAATTTTGTGACCAATTAAAAAATGAAGAAAACCACTTTTTTGTGAAAACGTTATTTTCTAATATTACGAACACATTACTAATCTACTTTTAAAGTTTCAAGTAGTTTCATAATTTATTTTACCATGAACACCACTTTGAAGATGGTGCAATATCAAAATAAAATGCGTTCTCCGAGTCATATATTGAGACCGGCACGACATATCCCATTTCCTGCTACCGTCCACGAGTCCACACAGACAGCGTGTATGCGTACACGATTTCAATATAAAAAAAACAAGATATAAAGTTTACCAACAATGGTCACAAGTCCTGAATGCGAACCAAAACACGTACCGTAAAAAAATTGTTTACAAAGCTTTAAACGGTGACAAGTATCTCCGAAAACAAACAATTTGTCCATCCCCTTTTCCTCCGATTGATGGTGCCGGCCACACGGGGGAAGGGGGGCGAAGGGAAGGGGGATGGATAAAAATCTTTGTTCAACGGTAACTGACTAATCATTAGCGAAAGAAAGGTCATATACGTGTGCATGTGACTGGCAGCTAGTTCCAGGACATGCGTGGCTTTCCCTGTGCAGTGGCAATGGGTGATGACGTCGGGGTCGCGGGTTCGAATGCGTGTCGGGTCACTCGCTGGATTTAGCCGAGTGTTGGATTAGAGAGAAGTGGAAAAGTTTTAGAGTTAACCTTTACAAAAATACACTATTGAGCTGTATAGAATCTGATAAAATTACTATAATATCTGCATAGTAACTTTGAGATATCCTATAGTATTTTTAACAATAGTGTTTAATAGTGAATTTTTGCATAAGTAGGCCTGGCGCACACTTACAGAGAAACTGAAAGAAAAAGATGCAGTGTGACTGTAAAAAAAAAATGCAGTCGTGGCTTATTTCAAGTCGAATTTCGACATCATCATCATCATATGACGGAATTCCGACAGCAAGTGCATTCATTCGTCGTCTGTGTGGTTCATCAAACCCGGGCTCGACTCCCTTATCGGGCTATCGTTTATTCCAGCCCAAGGAACTGGAGGTAATGTACCCCCTCCATAAATGTTCAAGCGATTAGAAAGGTACAGAATCTCATGCAGTAATATTCACAAGAGCGATTGACAATCATTCATTGTCGGAAATATTACACAGATATAAAATAATATATATATAGTACAGGACGTATAATACGCCAACGAGACAGCATGACTTTTGAGTTTATTCTGGTACAGCGCCGAAAAGAAAAGACCAACAGTACTCGACTACTGTACATCGCAATGCGTTCAGCTGGAAAAAAAATATAATGAATAGGTGGGTGTTGTAAATAATGTATAACGTAAGAAATAAATAGGCAGCGCTTACAAAACGGCTGGTAGTCCATTCACTTGTACGTACAAATGAGCGTCTTTTATAACGACTATTTACGGGCGTATAATTAAAAATAGTCAACGTGACACCGCTATGGCGCCAGTAAGTTCGAAGACCCTCGAATTATTTACGACGTGGAAAAGCGTTTACGTCGGTAAAACACCTACCAAAGCTCATCGCGGTGGGGTGCGTTCAATTTTTCAGTTTCGTCGATCCACGTCGTCCGAAATACAGTACTGTGCGGCTATTAAAGTTTCAAGACACGCGAGCCTAATAATGGAAGAAAAACGTGGACTATTACCACGTGCACTTATCCTCCTAAGGCATGCAAGTACCTAGCCATGGGTAGGCGAATCCCCCGAAAATTTTCTACAATCTCTGTCGGGAATTTTGAACCCGAAGGATTGTTGTTTTTAATGTTTCCTTTGTATTTCTTTATTTTGGGATTTATCTAAGGATTTCTTTTACCACCAAAAACAATTTAGATAAGCTAGGCGGGGCTAGCGGACTTTACAATTGTTTTTTAACGTTATCGTCTATGATCGAGGTTATCGGATTCGGACATGAAAAGTTAGTCAAGTGCGGCGATATAGGGATGAATTGCGCGGGCGACAAACTTTAACTAGGTCGATCCAATAGGTTTTACACACGTGCACAAGATAGGCAAATCAGTTGCACGTATCTAAATGTCAATATCGTCAAATACTGTCTTGAAGGCTCGTAACGGTTTGTGAACCCAGCAAATTGCAATCGGAAATGAGTATATAATTTGCGAAGAAAAGTCCATAAAAACCACAACACAATTGGCACCGAGTCGATGGCGCAAGATGGCAAGACTGCAATTTACGAGCAAAAAAAAAATACGATAGATGATGTCATCATTCGGTCCAGACTGGTTAACGCGACGGACTAACGGATAATACACCCATGACACGGGTTCAATTCCCGGCAGAGACCACCGATATTTTTCGGGCGAGATAAATTCGTACTCGCGATTTCCTTTGATGGAAGTAAAGTTATGGGAACGGCGAGGGAACCGTGCCTGTATCATGTCAAGTGAACGTTGAAGATCCCTACCAAGGCGTATTGTAAGGTCGCCCCTTGGACCGTGAATTGGAAATGCTGGTAACAAAGTTGCAAAACCACATAACAAACTTAAAAATAAAACAACGAAATTTTAAGTATTGGGTCGGAACTAAACGGAAAAATTCCGTTCCTAGGAACTGGTTCCTTTTTTTTTTTGAGGAACTTAGGAATTCCTCATAGGTTCCTTTACTTAGGATGGGACATTAGGAACGGTTTAGTTCCTTTTTTGAAGGAACTGGAACTGAGGTTCCTATTCTGCGTACAGGTTTCTTTTGCCATAACTTTTAGTTTTCTGTGGGAACAATTTTCAAAATTGTGTCGGCAGCGGAACAATTTTACACTATCAAACAGAAATTGCTAAATATTTCGATAAATCAATTACCGCAAATGTTTTTTCGCTGTGCGTCAACGCCAGGTGGCCCTCGCATCGTCAGAAGACAGCAGGAAACAGGATTACGGATGAGGGGTAGACAGGTTAGGGTCTCAGCAATCTCAATTTGTCTTCAGCAAAGCTAGGAGCGTACCTCCGGGCTTCGACAGAACTTTTGACAGTTCCCCCGAGCATCGAGCTATCATGTGCCATGTTCATCAAAACAACCAGCTACCTCATACTCTAAAATGTCACCAGACGACACTAATATCTGTCAAGAGTGGAGGTGCCCACTCAAGCTGTATGACAGTGTCATAGAATGGTGGGAATATTCGAGTCGGGTGGCCACCCTGAAGACAGTCGCTAGGGCTAATAACGCCAGGCAGGGTCGTACAAGCTGGCGCCTGTACACCTATTATCATCATTAACTCGAGCTGGCATTTACAGCAGCACACACACGCAGTATAACCCTTCTACAAAGAAAACAATTTTTCTCTCCTGAATAGTCTCTCTAAGGGCAATAATAGACTATCCACATACACACAAACGCACAAAAAAAAGTAATCTGCATGTGAAGGTTGGAGAAAAATGGATTTGCTTTGAAAATAAACTTGATGCAGTCGGCAAACTCCACGGTTGCAGGCAGCATTTACGACCGGGCCGCAAACAAGGTGTCATGCGCAGACACAACTCGAAGACAGGTGCGAGTGTGGCCAGATTATACGGTGTAGTTGCGGCTAAATGAACGGCGCATGCGCACTGTGAACAGATCGGCTTGACGCCGTATGGCTAAAAGATGATAAAAGACCAGATTGAGTAACTTTTTTTCGTACTGTTCGTCAAGGAGATTTACCAACCTTTTCGTCTCAAAGCTCCCCACTCCCAGGGAGGCAACCAGGTAATTGGGGATTCGGCCTAGCCTGGCCTTTGTAAGAATCGTTAACATGACACTGTAAAAAAAAAATATCCTAAATTGAAAATGGTAAAAAATATACTTGCGCTTAAACCTGTCCAAGGACAGGCAGAACTTGTTAAATTATCGTTATCTAGTTAAATAATCGACGTGTCAAATAAAATTTGCAATTTCGCTCGCGAGGCACTATCTATAGTCGATAGTAACTGTATATCAATCAATAGTTTCAATTGATATCCGATAGATCTAATCCAATCGATATTATCGATCCAATCCAATCGATATTATGGCACATGATTTTGCTCACACATGATTTTGAGCGCACAAAATGGCAGAAATCTTGTTTTGTTACATAGGATTTTATATTACATAAATATTGATAATAAATCCAAATAGGATTTTTATCATTTTCGATATCATGATTAATCTCATCGTGAGCAAGCAACGGAACCATGATTGCAGGAGGATTTACGCCGACATGAATATCGCCACGAAAAACGATAATTAATGGCATGCCGCTAGTGTGGCGATTGCCAATTGAAGTTTGAACGCAATGCGTTCGGTTTCGCAACAATTTAGACCGGATATAACCTGCTGATTTTTTAGCTGCGATGATCTGGAAAGATATTGCTCGATTCATTTGTCAACTGATCAAAAAAACGTTGAAAGTGCTGCCAGTCGATATCAGTCAGCAGCCATTAAAATATCGGTCTTGGCAGACACCAAATTCGTTATCACTGCGCTTTATGACAATGTGGTCCACACGTTGGGCCGGTTCCAGTCGTCGCCGTAAGTGGCGCTCATATCACAAACGTCATTAGTTGATAGGAGCGTTGGGGGCGCGTAATGAAACCCGCATGCCAGTAAACTATCGACATCATCGATTGCAATTATTACTATTCGATGATCGGGTGATCATCGAATAATAATAATTGCAAATGTGCAAAGAATACACTTTTCTGAAATCTAACACAGTGCTAGATTTCAGAAACGATTAACTTAATTTGTTTCATGCAATATTTTTTTAAATACATGGTCGCAGGTTGGTCGACTGCATTTACCAATGCATTTCAGAATCACTCGTATTTGATTTTTTCAATTTATTATCAATTTCAATTTATTTGCAATATCTTCTCGCCATTAACAAGCAGCAACAAATTCCGAAGAGCATAACATTTTTGTCGACCGAAAAAATGCCGGAGGACTTGGTCGAGAATCGAACCCACGTCTCTGGCATAGAAGTCGAGCCACCGATACCTCAAGCATATTTTGATTCAACTGTAAATCAATAAAAAATGAATTAATTAAGCCCAAGTAACCCTTTCCCCCCTCCTTCCCCCTGAAATATAAGCACAGGTCACTTATTAACCGATAGCTTCCCGACAGGCGCAGACCATTTTAAACAGAAATATACTCCTCGAACAAAACTCAACAAAACCTCGCGCAAAAAAGTACTCAAGCATAGCAGAATTTCGACTGCAGTAAAGCAAATTACATCTGCGTTGGGGGGAAAAAAAATATGACAAAAAACAACAGGCGCAATTATTATACGGAGAGTCACTGCCATGCATGCGAGTGTGGCGCTTTTTGTGCGTATAATGGCATAGCTATCGAATGACTAATCCGATACCTGTTCTCAATATCCGAGATATCCAGCTACAGTGTGTGTACTGTACGGTTATGCCTTTCGGTATCTGGTATTATCGCAGCTGTGTATGATGTTCTTACTAAAAGTTTTTTCATGTTCAGCGAAATGATGTCATCGATATTTTTATTATTGTTATTTTCACAATAAAAAAAAAAAAAGTAGCAACACTGCACCGGGTTTTAGTTTTAGCTACCTTTAGACTGGAAAGATTTTTGCTGATAGCTGTTGCCATTTTCGGAATTAAGAACAAATGGTCGAAAGGCATCATGATGGTCTGTATCCTGTCAACTAGAGGTACTCAGTTGTGCAACGGTTAGCGTACCCGTATACACCAGTGGTCGCAGGTTCAATTCCCGACCGAGACCTACGGAATTTTTCGTGCGAACGCCTTCCTTCCTTCGGAATGGAAGTAAAAGCGAGATCCGTGCCTGTCCGATTTAAGCAAATTAAAGAACTCTACCTAAGTATTAAACCAAGGCAAGGTAAAAAATAACAGGTCATCTCCCCCACCTGGGGGGATGGAGTGGGGTGGGGCTTTGAGGCAAAATCGTTGGTAAGCCTGCTAAACGTTTTGTAACCATGGCAAATTACAGCAAAATAATTTAAATGACAAAAAGCTCTACTCCATATTACTCTACCCCATATTACATTAAAAAAAATCGCGTCAGATTCCGAATAAAAATACAAGGTCAAATCCTGGCCATTGAAATACAAATTGTCAATTCGCTCGATTTCAATTGGAATACCGCGCCACTAAATGACTATTCCACTGGATTTGAACCAAAACATACTAGACTCACGTCTATATACAGCACTATAATTACAGGGGAAATCCTTTGAACACAACCAGTGCATAGCCAAATGCAGTTGTGTAGAATTAGACAGGATGCCATTAATTGCAAGTTTCAGGCAACCCCGCAAATCACCAAAAGAGTTGTATACATTGACATGACGAGGCGGAAAAGTCGTTCGAAAAAAAAAATGGCGCAATCCACAATAAAAATAATATATATCGTTCAAACTGACAGTACAATCGCCGTCAAAGGCCGCATCATACATTCATACATGCAAGCGTAATACACAGATGAGTCATTTATGGTATTATTTTTTTTTTTCAGATTAGACAAATTGCATAGACGCAGTGTACTAGCCTGTACATATACGTTTATCAGCCAGCCGGACCGTAAACAATGACTATTATACTTGCAAAGTATATTTAGAATGCGCTTGTAAATAAGGGTTTCGCAGAGACACGGTAATGTTGACTTGATGTAGTAGTTTACGCAAATAGCTAAACGCGACCTAGTATATGGCTGATCAATGACTGACGTCACGAAATGCAGATGCAACATTAATTGATGAGCAGATCATTGGAAGAGAATTATTTCCAAATAAATACTGGCATTATCAGATTTCAAACTAGATAAACCCAGACGAAATTTGTCGAAACAAATCGCCATTTCTCTTCAATTTCCTGTGTTTCCCCAATTTTATTGATTCTATTTTTGTTTCTTAACAATTTTATCGATTTAATTTTTGTTTCTCATCCGTTTTTTTACATAATTATTTTGTGACCACTTGCAAGAGAAATGGCAAGCTTTATTTTGCTTGCACCCATAAAGATTTTCAAATAAAAGTTCAAAATAAACACCCAGGTGAAAAATCGTTATCGGATGCGTTGATGTGCACCCTTGCCAACTCTTTCGAAACTGTTACCAACCATGCGGGAGCCTCATATCGCGCACATTCGGCGTATCGAGCATTTATTTTGACAGCGACTGTCGCATGTCGATCAGTAAATTGCCCGTGATGTCAACGATTTTAAAAGCGCTCATCAAATTCGCTATATCGAGCGAACTTCCTGTTTATAGCTCAATAAAGACTAAAAGTTGAACGTCAGTAAAACAAAACTACAAGGATTCGACCTCGCAGCCAGCCTCGGCTTGCGTAAAAGTGACAAAATAGTTGCAATACTGCGTACAAACTACAAAGGCAAAGTATGGCAAAAAACGCGAAATAAATGGTGGTAATCTGATCCTCTGTTAAGAGTTGCGCCTAGAAATTCAGAACGAATAATGTCAATTTACGACCAAAGGTCACTCGAAACACGAGTTCAAAAAATATTTATATCAATTTTAATAAATATATTTCCACTACTTGTACGTTTTGACCTTGCAAATATATAGTAGTTATTTTAAGGTGCGAATCATCGTAGCCCAGTCGGTATTGCAACCGACTGAGCTGCGGCGCTCCAGGGTTAGATTCCCGGCGCAGGCTCTCTCTTATTCAATCTCTGAGTACAGGTAGAGGGTGAAAATTTGCCCCTGACATATTGACAGAGCAACACGATGGAAACATAATCTCATTCAGTAATATTCACTGCAGTGATTCAACCACTCAAGATTTTTCGTATGCATAAAAGTGAGAAGAAAAAAAATGCAACTACACAAAATCCCACGGGGAAAAAAAATCAATCGCTTCCTAACGGAATTTGAGCATGGCAAACAATAACTCCAATAGCAAGTTGCGCACACACAAAACGAATTTTTTTTTTTAAATCACCGTAGTGCCTAGTGCACTACAGGATTACTGCACCCTCGTGTCTCTATGGAGATATGGAGCTGGGAGCGGTGGCGCGTTCCTGTAATCCCGCTGCTGGGAAGCGTACTAACCGATGGCTCATGAGCCTACGGTC
>JAUJYS010006183.1:0-10502 GCA_033995665.1 Melogona broelemanni | reverse complement strand
TTCCCGGCAGCGGGATTACAGGAACGCGCCACCGCTCCCAGCGTATACCACAGGCCAACGAATAAACGAAAGCCTGAACCGGGAATCGAACCCGGGACCGTAGGCTCACTGAGCCATCCGGACGTACAAGCTTCCCAGCAGCAGGATTACAGGAACGCGCCACCGCTCCCAGCTCTAATGAATCCTTTCATCTCTTCATTTGGATAACAACTGACCAACGACCCACGACCCACGACCCCCATCCACCCGTCCCCATCCACACGACCCAAACAAAATCAAAATTGAAAATTATTAATTTCATATAATCAACTCCACGGTAGACAGATTTTTCAGCGATTTAAAAAAAACCCTAGTGTCATTTTATCCCCGCGCCATTTCATCCCTTGCGCCATTATGTCGTGCGCCATTATGTCGTGCGCCATTTCGTTGTTGCGCTATTTCGTTGCTGTGCCATTTTGTCGTTGCCCCATTTCGTCGATGCACTTATTTCGTCGCTGCGCCATTATGTCGTGGGCTATTATGGTTTGCGCGATTATGATACGGAAGCATACCATCAATAAAACACCTTATCTAAATGTTGGTGCTTTTTTCCATTCTTATGGTCGAGGATCATCATCATTATCAACAATTGAAAATATGAGTTGGTGTTCAACCAGAGAAGACAAGAAAAGACCAACTCATCTTTTCAATTGTTGCTTCTCAACGACTCCTACGGACACTCTCCAAATCATTATCAACGCTCAAATACAAACACCAGCTTGAAAAAAAAAATTATGGTTTCAATTTTCCAATCTCAATTTTCCATGAATTTTCCATTTTCGTAGCTGTGAATACGGAAATTTTTGGTTTAACAAGACTCGTTTCACATTTTCCCTTTAATATTTCCTTTTGATATTGGTGGCGCTATATAGTTTCCGGCAGACTCCGGGTCCGTCAGATACAGACTACTATTATACAATGCAAAAAATGGCATTTTCCACGACTTTTTAAAGCTGTTTTTCATGCTTCAACTTTTCACGGGACACAGCTACAACTACGGTATCACATTGTTTCATGTTGTTTGAAAGGCGTCACTTCAGGTGCAATGTATGAGCGCGCTTCATACATTGATCGACTGTTGTAACGTGGAGTGTATAAATGCCGCATTCGATTAATCATAATTCAGCTTTAATAAACTGATATGCAGCGTTGCCACTTTCACTTTAGACTGTATAAGACAAGCAAACGAACAACTGCAACACGCGGGCTTTCCCCAAATCGATTGCAATAAAAATATAATAATTTTCGCCTTGGTGCACCGAAGCTCATGCATTATTTAGCCTGTTTTTACTAGGCATGATCGAAATCGGGATAACGCTGCCATCGAAATACTCGTAATTCGGGAAAAACATGGGTAACTTGAGCAATAAATGACGCACCTGTTCAGCAATATAAATTATGAATATAGCGAACCCAATTACTTAGAGTATTGCCCTTTTTTCACTCCATACTGCCCAAGTTCAACTTGAGCAATTGCTAGTAGAGGGTCTTGGACACACAAATGTCTGAACCCTAGCTGTTCTGGTATTTAATTAACTTTAAATACAATAGCCACTCATGAAACATAATATCTAAGACATGGGTATTATCAGTATTAGTACTGGTATTATCGACGTTTATATTACGTATGCGGGCACTTGGGTTCTATGGGTTGAAATATATTAATGATGACACAGGAAACAACAAGATGTCAGCGCTGGGAATTTAGCCAAAAAAACGTATGACGGTCATGCAAATCGCTCCCCCGACCAACTTTGCTACGACCCAAGACACGATTGTTTTGAACTTTAGTTTATTCTCGTGCTTTTGAACTAATGTAATTTTATTGTTTTTTAGGAGCCGTTGTTTTGGATAATGCTAATATGCTAATAATGTTAATGCTAATATTCTTAACCATTAAGGATGATGAAAACATTTGGACAACGTGTGTTTTTATAAAAACGAAAACACAATTATCGCATTCGATAAGACATTACGAAAGTACCAACACACAACATACAATACACTTGTCGTTTGCTTCTAGTGAATTAAAAAGAACACAGTAAATACAAACAGTATGACTCCTCCGAGGCACATAAAGTGGAGCGGAAGCCATTCCTCACGACGCCCATGACGTGCCTCAGAGGAATCACACTGTTTGTATTTTGTATACTTTCGTATTGTGTTATAGTATTCGTTTGCATTAAGATATTTGTCGATAATTGTGTTTTTGTTCAATGTGTCCAACTGTTGCCGTTTCATCATCCTTATGGTCGAGGATGCCATCATCAATGTTAGTGTGTTTTCGAAGTATAGATCTAATTTTACAAATCAAATGGTTCTTAGATTGAACCGAAAAAAGTTTGATAACCTGCGTCGTTGCCGAAGGACAACTGTTGTATTCAAATTTACAGTAGACAGTTTAAAACATAAATGATAAAGCGCACGATCGCAAACGTAATTGTTGCCGTCTTTTGTGTTCACGTACTTATTTCAAGTTATTTTTTCATTTTATTTCCAAAAGATACCTATAGTATTTCTTAGGAAAATACATTTCTGAGAAGCACATTTTCACCAGTATCACCGGGAACGAATAACCAGAGCCCGCGTTTTATTCATTTTGATTTTTTTAAAAAGATAATTTTACTCAAATTTCAGGGCATTGGTGAAGGTGATAAAATTTGTTCTCCCGTATTTTTTTAAAGGCATCGTGAAAATTGATTAATTACTCCATTTATGTCAGGCTCTATTCTTCTTTATTCTCGGTGCGAAACCCATTTTCTCACTCATTGAAATTATTAGCTAGTGTGTGTTTTGTTTCCTCTGTATCTAAACAGATTAAAAATGTCTCAACTATCGGACTTATTTTACTAATTTTATTTCTTTTAATCAGTATTGTTTTAATCAGTATTGCTTATTCAAATTATTTACGTTCACGAGTTATACCAAGCGTGACATTTTTCTTTCGCGAGTTTACGAAAATACAACTATTCCGTATATAGCCTTGATAACCGATTGACTATAAAAGTGGATAACCGTCATCCTATACTCGAAGATACTAACGATCGGAGTTTTATCTCTGAGTGATGATGCGAAGGAAGCGATATCATGCGACGCATACGCGCATGCACTTCGCCTACATCAATGAGATAAGAAACGTACGAAATAGGTGACTTTATTCGCTTATTTTTAGATTACTTTGAAGCGTGACAGCACTTCACAACGGACCATCCGGATCAACTCTTTTTTATCGAGGGAGGTTGCATGCACGCGCAAAGAACGCGAGATAATGTGGCACCACGGGTATATACGGCGTCCATCGCCTGTTCGTGCGATTTCGTCACTGGCATCAAAGTACGCAATCCGCGTAGAGTTAACTCAACGGTGTGGGGACTTTAGACATTGGACGTTCCGGATAATTCAGATGATTGACTCGACAGTGCAAGGGTTGGCAATCGGAACAGGCTCTTCCGAGATTATAGCCCGGCTTATACTTTAGGAACTATACATTTTCATGCAGGTAAAAAATGAGGTATCGGTGGCATAGTGAAAAGCGTTCTCGCCGGTTATGCCTGAGACGCGAGTTCAATTCCCGACTGTGACCTCCGGAATTTTTTGGGAGAGAAAAATATCCTGTTCGTTGTGAGGTGAGAAGCCTAGGCCAGGTCAAATTACAAATTACAAGATCGTCCCCTGGTTGAGGGGGGGGGAGGGTTGAGGCAAATACGTTGGTAGATTAAAATCCACACACAGTAACAGTAGAAAAAACTAATTTACTGATTGACAGTGATTATATTCGATACACTAACACAGTGATTATATTCGATACACTAACACAGTGATTATATTCGATACACTAACACAGTGATTATATTCGATACACAAATCTCTGCAGGAGATTCTGTACCCTTCGTGACGACTTTTTCTCGACCGAAAAATTCGGGAGGTCTTAGCCGGGAATCGAATACGCGAGTACGGACACAGATTATGTATACGACAACACGTACAAAATAACAGCAGCACATAAGTGCTGCTGTTATTTTGACTTGATAAACGAAAAAAATTATGAAATTACAAAATCTAAATATGAAAAATTAATTTCTCGTATTGCACGTGGGAACATCGATTTTTAAACTTTTTCGGCACATATTTTTTCAATGTGTAAAGTTTGTCCCGTTAGATGCAATTGGGGTGGGCGCCGTGAGCCTTTCTAGAATTTGCAAGCTTATAAATACCGTACCAAAACTAGCAGCAAACCG
This sequence comes from Melogona broelemanni, assembly GCA_033995665.1. Classification (NCBI taxonomy): domain Eukaryota; kingdom Metazoa; phylum Arthropoda; class Diplopoda; order Chordeumatida; family Chordeumatidae; genus Melogona; species Melogona broelemanni. Next base: position 6,225 of record JAUJYS010006183.1, on the reverse strand, counting down.
TACAGCTGCATATGCTTATTATACTGTGATCACCGGAAGACTTCATAATAGTGTTTGTATAAGGAGCGATGGCGCGTTCGCCATTAAACGATGAACGACGATGAACGAGATCACGCAGCATAGAAAATGACAAACGACGTTGTACACGATGATAAGCGTGTATGTTGTCTATGTTGTACACTATTTAAAATTACGCGTTAAATGATATTTAAAATGCCATGTAGCATGATATTTAAAATGACAAGTAGTATTGAATTAAAAATTCCATTTAAATTCCATTCCATTTAAAAATAAAAATAAATTATGTCAGTGAAAATTACTACAGGATAATTGAATTCTTGACTGATTACTTTTAACATTTGCCACGGCAAATAATAAGTAATTAAACGCGTTAATTTTCATCTACCCGCGCATAACGTCGTTTATCAGGTTCAAATTTGGCCTTCAGACGTGGATCCCCCACCACTTGCTATAAAACAGGTGTTGGTTGAACGAAAATTCCGACCGAAAGTACCGCATCCATGGCCGTGCATGACGTAAGGTTCCATCAAACATTTGCTCAGGTTGAATACAGGTGTCACGCGGTCTGCGCATCCAGCACCAGAGGCAACGCATCCCCAGATCCAAACAGGGTGAAATCCGGGGCAGCCCCGTCAACACGACTCTTTTGATAAATCAAATCTTGGCCTTCACCACAGGAAAGTCAATGGCGGCTGCACGCAAAGCTACATAACGTCCAAACAAGAAGTGTCACGCGACGTTTATGACTTACTCAATATAATAAAGCAAAGCCACTTTCAGTCGTTGATTGTATTAGGCGAATATTGAAGGCACTATTTATCCATTATACCTGCCTGAATGGCTCAGTGCTTCATATTTGACGAAACTGAAACGAACGTGCACAGGCGCATATGTCAGTTCATGAGCAACTAGTTGCAAAAAGGTCGAAGCTGGTAGCAAGGTCGAAAAGGTAGCAACTGGTTGCAAAAAGGTCGAAATCTTTGCTAAAGCTTAAAACCGGGGTTTTAAGCTAAAATAGAAATATCAAATTACGAGCAATTCGGCCAATTCCCTAGCGGGTTTGCCAAGAATGGAATGCGACAATTTTTTTTAGGAAACCATACTTATCAGAACATATAAAATCAATTAAAAGTAGTAGGTGACGTCCAGCGAAAACAAAAAAAGACATTAACGATTACAGGCATGGGCTGAACTAACTATCTTAAACTAACTATTAACGTCCCCGAGAGACGAAGTATTTGAGTTCAAACGAATATGGAATATGTGGTAAACGAAAGTCGTGGCGATCCCGGATTCGATTCCCGGCTCGGACTTTCGTTATTCGACATCGGGGTACTGGAGAAAATGTGCCCCTCTATAAAATTATCTTAAAGGGGGAGGGATACAGAATCAATCAAAATAAAAAATTTGAAATTTTGAAAATTTTCAAAAGTCAAAATTCAGAATCAATGAAAATTATTGACTGACAATTTAAAATACTAATATAAAAAATGCAATGATCTTATATTTAAAATTTTTCATTTAACCGAAACGTTAAAAATTTGGTTGCATGGCATGACAATATTTTTATATTAATTTTATTTATTTGCCATCATTTGTTTGTTTGTTTATTTACGGGAAAGAAAATTACATACATAACATATGATAATCCCCCCGTAATCACCCCAACAAACGTGGGGGAATTCAGCTGCCCCTTAGCCGCATCGAAGTGCTGGCTATGAGGGGTAGCTAATTTATCAATCGCTGTTCCGTCCTTTATTTTGTTTTGGACATTTTAATTTCCTTTTTCTTTAATACCCCATCATTCATTCGTAATTTTTTTTTTTTTCCATACATGTAATTCCATTACATGCTTTATTTATTTTGTACTCGCTTTTGATCATTCGCGAATATGTGTCGCAATTTGATACTGCGACACATCATTCAATGAAATATGGCCACCGAATATGTGTCGCAATTTGATAATGCGACACATCAGTCAATGAAATATGGCCACCAATTTCAAATAAAAAAATAATAATTAACGAAAAATCAAAATTCAAATTTCAAAATGAGCTTAATTTTCTCACTGCTCAATTTGAAGATTAAGAAAGAAAAAAACACCTTTTAAAACCGTGATCACCAAAACGAATAGCAATATTGGGCTTCGTACTCGATCAAGAGGCCGCAGCACCCACTCGCTGGTATCAAATTTTGCCCCGTCCCCTCCCAGCTTCGGCGCTCCGCCATCCACCCACAATACGCGTAACCTATGAGGAGGCACCAAAGCGTACTTGGATTAAAAGACTGACACGCACACATGTTACCGAATATTACTTCTATAAATGTTGTACACAGGCCGGGGGCCACGATCAACATCAGGAGCAGATGGGCCCGGACCAACCAAGGTAGCACGTTTCGCGCACGCGCACATCAGCAGGCGCCACCAGTGACAAACGAGCTCGACTTTATTCCGGGACACCGACTGATAAAGCGCGCTCTCGAGTGTGCCAACCAACGAGAGAGAAGTGATTCGATTTTGGCAGCGCCCAGGAAAGACCGAAAAATTAAGGCCAAGTTCAGAATCTGGAGTAGCTCGACCGCATCGGCATCTCTTTAATTTCGAGCGCGTATCAAACGCCAACAGGAAAGACCGAAAGATGGGCGCCAAGGACCAAACCTCGACCTCGACCAAATTGCTAATAGGATTGTTGGTGTTCATCATCAGCTATTACGCTGTGGCCTCACCTGGTGAGTTCTTAAAAAGTAGATTATTAAGTAGAAAGTGATTATGTGCATCGTTGGGGGCGAGTCTTTTAACGCTAAGCGATGATGACACGTGTTTCTGATCCATATAGCGCCAAACGAAATTCTACAGCGTGTTGCATAAAAAAACTATACCCCAATAATCCCTAATAGTATGCTCTTAAATATTTAACCAAATCGTTTACGACGTCGTGCCTGGCGACAGACGCATCAATAAAACGCTAATCGAGTTCATTTCGCGCTAAAATCTGCGATCTGTTGAAATAAATTTTTCTCTTATTGGAATTTTTAATGGGTGGTGCACGCTGCTTTCGAGCGTATTTTAAAAAGGAATATTGACAAGTTTAAATGTGAAATTAAGTCAGCAAACATGTTCTTATGATGTCACTCGATTAAAAAAATTATCGAATATTTAAGGAGATACGATAAGGAATTATTGGGGTATAGTTTTTTTATGGAAAATACTGCATATCATAAGAACATATTCAGGTGGGCGACTTTAATGTACAGTATTGCACAATTTACAGTATGTTCTTCCACTAGGGTTGCAGAGTTACCGCAGAGCAATTTTAAAAGGTTTTCAATGATTGCCAAATTCGCACAACAAGTATTTAATTTGCAAGTCGATTTCGATGCAATGTCCAAATGATCTAATAAATGATTTTCGTACAAATACTTTTACTGGACGATGAAAGAAATTTATTAGCCCGAGTCGATTTTAAGAGATTGATAAGTCTTGTAAAATATGTTAGTTAATTAAATATATAAAATGTCACGAACAAAAAATGATTTTTACTATTTCATCTGTCCTTTTTCTTAAAATTTTATTTTTATTTTAACATGAACTACTGGCGCAATTCCATTACCCAAATATTTCTATGTAATAGGATAGCTTTTTATAATTGTTATTTAAATAGATGACCAAGACAATAAAAAAACTAAAAAAAATATTGAAGAAATGAAATTATTGGCGTCTTGGTTTAAGCAACAAGCGCCTTTTCAGATTCAAATTCGGCCACCTCAAGTAGAGACGACGAAATTCAGAACAAACCGTACTAAAGGTTACCTAGTTTAAGGCCAAGGCCATCGATCTTAAAACAGCATTCGAGTCAGAATCGAGGATTATGAGTTCGCACCACGTCAGGGTGAAATTAATAACTAAAATTAATAGACAACCTGCCCAAGAATGTCATATTGCCTAGCAATATTCTGGGTTCGAATCACTGTTCGACGAGCGATCATTAAACGTAAATTTACATAAAAAATAAATAACCACTTGCGTCTAATCTGAGCTACGACTAGAATTTGATAAATTCATCTGTTCCGTACAATCGGTTAAGGTCTGTACATTGGGTTAGAGCAAAGATCGGCATTGACTTCCAGACGTGCTAAGGCCAAACACCGCTTTCATATGTTAATACTTTTAAAACATACATTAACAATTGCTTCAACAATGCAATAATTATATACGAAGGAGTTGTTTACAAACTTGACGCGATTCTCACGAAGTGCTTGCGTACATGTAGTTTTCATCTTTCAGGCCCCTAATGAGTGGCTACTTACTTATGTTTGTTTTTTTATTTATCAACACAGGGCAAAACCCAATCGTCGGAATTGCTGTTTGGGTGACGGTAATTTTCCAGTGGTTCTGCTACGCTTGCGCGGCGGCCATGTCCTACGGTTTTCTGCGACACCAAGTCGGGGACCTCATCGCGTCATACTTTTGAGATGAGGCACCTGCCCGAACCATCCGAGGAATTGAACATTTGGGAGTAGGAAACGGTGGACTTGTGTTACCAAGGGCGCAACAAAAGGAAGGGCTAACCGCATTTGGCCAGACAGCCCAAATCACTCATAATCCCACGTATTCCAACATAATCCCATGCTTTTCTACATATTGCTATTATGTTACGGCGGGGCAATTATCCCATCTAAATCTAAAAAAATGAAATCAATCGCCGAGAAAGCACGGGGAGCACATCGGTCTACCGAATCAAAGACCGACCGTTTCTGATGAGTTCGGACTACAATCAAGATATGTGTGAATTCAGCTGGCCCAATGTAATGACAACTATTTATGTACAAATGTAATAAAAGTGTAATACAAATGTATTCTTACCTTGAAATTGTTCACTTCATTGACTAGAAGGACGAGCTAATAAACTGGAGATATGTTTGCGCCTGACGCACTTAGCACGTAAAATTTGACATTTTTGTGGGCGCCGCCATTTTAACCTGGTGTACACCTGTCAACAATCTTAGATTCCCTAAAAATCGATTGACAGCAAACGCTTCTTTTGCGAGAAGCTGCTTTTATGCGTTGTTGACACGGGTACGTCGATTCCAGCTCACACGGATGGTAAATCTAAACAAAACTGATAAAATCCAAATTAAAAGATGGAAAAAACGGGTCACGCCGAGCAAATCTTAATTATTGCCAAATAATAAAAGTGAGTTATTGTTAAAGAGTTCCCCAAAATGAAAATTTCGCAGCGCTCCTTACAACTTTGATAGTCAATCTAATCCAAAACTTATTCAGAATAATTCATATTTTTCTTTGTTTTCATTTTTCAAAAATAATAATTGTAAATAATTCATAATTTTCAAAGATGTTTTTCAAAGATGACAGGCAGGCATAATGAGCTTAATTTTAGTGGCTGAAGTTTGCGTCGCTGGCCAAACAAAACATTTGCAATTCAGAGTTTTACGACTAGAAATAAAAATAAATAAATAAACAAAATTTGTTGAAACATCCACTTTTATTGCAATATTCATCAAAAACATCAATACTCAAAAACCAGACGTCAATTTTTTTGCCAGATTTTCTTTTAAAATATACTTAAATAATTTTTTTTTTGTTTTTCCGTAACAGGCAATCGTGCTCAAGTCACGGGTAAACCAGCGTTAACAAATGAGAGTCGATCGCTGAATGTATCAGGCAATACATTTTTTTTACTGTAGTTCCTACGCCAGCGCTGCTGGTACAAATGTTCACGGCGTCAAGCCGCTCCGCTCCTCACACGACCACGACGCTATCAACAATTGCTCTCTCAGGGAGGGTTTGGCCAGGTTGTCATGTGGTATCGTTTAGTGAAAATAGAACGTCGTCATCGTCGTCTTCATCATCTTCTTCGTCATCATCCTCATCATCAATTGCTTCTAGAATAGGAGAAAAAAAAATACGTGGGGGTAAAAAAGATTTATTTACAGCAACGATATTTAGAATCTTTAGTCGATCTTTCAACGTTCAAAGTTAATCATAGCCAGAGTTGGGTAAGTTACTTTTAAAAATTAACTGCTTTTTAAAACTATTTAGTCGTCTTCGTCGTCGTCGTCATCATCTTCTTCATCATCCACATCATCAATTGCTTCTAGAATTCGCAAAAAAAATACGTGGGGGTAAAAAAGATTTATTTACAGCAACGATATTTAGAATCTTTAGTCGATCTTTCAACGTTC
>JAUJYS010006182.1:0-10502 GCA_033995665.1 Melogona broelemanni | reverse complement strand
AGCCTGCGCCGGGAATCGAACCCGGGACCGTAGGCTTCGTAGCCACCGGTTCGTACCAGCTTCCCAGCAGCGGGATTGCAGGAACGAGCCACCGCTCCCAGCTCAAAAGTTTAGAATAGTTTTATTAAGATTGGAAAAATAAAAATAGTTAAAAATGATATAGGTTAAACGAACAATCCGTTACATTCGGTGATAAAACCGTTACATTCATTAACCCTCCTTTCATCAACCTTTGCAGGTCACCAGAAGAAAATCATGCTGGCCATCAAACGAGTGAAGGACATCCAGGCCGGCGTCAAGCGCTTCTCCTCCGTACCGGACGGCCGCTCCCTCCTGGAGGTTCACTGCTGTGTCCTGCCACCGCCCCCCTCCCCAGGCGGCCCCTACCAGGCCTACGTGCCGGCTCCCGCCATGGCCCCCATGCCTGCCTGCCCCACCCTCCCCTCCCCCATCGCCGAGCACGTGGTCGACTTCCACCACGACTTCCACCAAACCCCCTCCGAGGCCGTCGACTACATCCCCTACGGCGCCTACTCGCGCGGCTCCCACATCATCTACCGGCCCGACATCGTGGCCATCCAGGTGCGCCACCCGTCCGGCGCCCGCTCCCTCGAGAACCTGGAGGAAGGGCGCGAACCCTCCACCGTCGCCGCCCGCCATCTCACCTTCCTCCAGACGGACATCTCCTGGAACGGCCTGGACGGCAACGGTGGCAATTTCGAAGGCGAGGGGGGGTCGTACGGCAACAACGCCACCCCGGGCAATAACGTCGCTCCGCCGCCCAACCGCGCCTGGCGCCGCGGCAGCTTCGACGACGGTGACCTCACCCCCACCAACGAGGGGGTCATCTACGAGATGGAGGGGGGCGGAACCCTACCGCGCCCCAAGGTCAGCATCAAACCGCGACCGGTGGCTAAGATCGTGGCCAAGACCCGGGGTGTGACACCCACCGGTGGATCCTCCGGTGGAGCGAGCGACGGGGGCGGAAGTTCAGCCAACGAGGATGACGGAGACTCGTCCGAACCCACCAAGAAGGGCCTGACGGCCGGCGATGCCTCATCGCCACCCACCACCACTACCAACCGAATCGAATTGATGCAGGGAGGAAACGCCGGACGCTCGCTGCCCGGTTCGCCCCTCAATAGCATCCTCCGCGGTAAAAAGATACCGCCACCTCCTCCACCCAAACGCTCCAATTCCATCAAGGGGGAGCGGAAGGGAGTGGGCAGCGATCCTGGGGACGGTGGCGGGGACTACAGCAACGAGCAGCTGTTCGCCAGCTGCGTGAAGATCATGGCGTCCAAGTTTGGAATGGTGCGAAAAGGAGAGTGGGGACCGCCGGCGTCTGGGTCTTCAACGGGTGGCACCACAGATGGACGGAAGGGGTGTGGCAGTCACTCGTCGGATGAGGAGGGACCCGATCGGGCTCCGCCGTCGCCGGCCCCGGCCTCGCCGGTGAGGCACCGACGGCGTGATCCGGTGGCGGCCCCCGGGGCCGCAGGTGGTGGCAGTCGGGCGTCTACCAGTCCGGACGCCTCCTGCTCGCCGCCGTTTCACTCCAAGCCGGCGGAGGTGGGGTCGTCGGGCTCGCCAGCGGATGGCGCCGGTTCGCCACCTTCGGGACAGGGGGATGCTAACACGCTACCCTTCGCTAATGAGAATGTGGGCACCATCAAGCAACGGGCAGCCAAGCCCCATCTGTCACTGGCTGGGTCCGGAGTTGAGACGAGGGGGTCGCCGGTGTTGCCGGCCAAGGGCGGAGGTTGCTCACAAGGTAAGGGTCGTGAGTCTCGTGTGGTTGGATCCTATCTGCTCACGATTGGGAAATTTTACCAGGTTTCTGTTTGCAAATTTGGAAGAGCATTATTGTTAGTTCGCTATCGTTTTTAGTATTTTTTAATGTATTTTGCGTCATTATTGTAATCTGTGACATGACCATTTTTGGTAGGAAAAATAATAAAGCACCGCTAACAAAATAAAAAAATAAAATCCTTTCCAGTAATTAAAATGTAAAACGTTAAATGAGTGCTACGAAATAGCCTATTTTATTTTTTTCGAAATAAGAATGTATTTGTAAATTTTTTATGAATGTAAATTGTTTTGATCCGACAATTTTTAAGTGTTAGCAAATTTTATTTTGCTCCTTCCACGGCTGTCGTGTTTCATTTCACATTGATATTTCACAAATAATGCCGAATTGTGTTCGATGATTCCTGTTATTTTCTCATTTTAGCGGGCCAGAAATCGGCTCCAGCTACCCCGAAGAGGCGGAGCAGCTTGGGATCGGAAAAGGCAAACTGTCTCAACCAAATGCTGAGCGAGATGGACCTCACACCCGACGACGCTCTCAAGTAAGAAAATAATATAAATGATCTGCCGAACCGCACTAACAAGTACCAAATATATTCTCAGTATATTGTTTTGTGCACTGCAGGTCCCAGGTTCGATTCCCGGCGCAGGCTTTCGTTTATTCGTTAGCCTAGGGTACTGGCATCACCCCTGAGCTTCCATTAGGGAGTCCAGAGCTTAGGGGTGGATCCTGCAGTTTGGCTATTCCAGCTACCATCCCCTTCCCTTCCATGCCCCTCACATATCTCCTCAGAGACACGAGGGTGTAGTAATCCTGAAGTGCACTAGGCACTACGGTGATTTAAAAAATAATAAAAAATAGTGATCCTGTTTTCATGGTGATATGTCACTGGCCAGGTGCTGGAATGGCAACTTGCTGATGAGCAGCTTGGTGAATTTCTGGTAATGACATATCTCACGAAGGCAGTGGGAGGGCACATTAGTTATAATACTACTCTGGTATACGACCTGACCAAATACATTGGGCTACACAATTAGCTAGGCCTGGCCAGCAAAGTCCGTCATACCGTCATACTCAAGGCATACATTTATACAACTCTGATGTAGTCAATGCATAAATTGCATAAATAAATTGCATTGTTGCCCCCTGGCAACAATGCAATTTATTTTTCCCAACCTTGTCTTCTAACCTAGGTCGAGTGGGCTTTCTCGTCTCGAACGACGTGGATTCTCAAATTCACTTGAATGTAGGTGTAGGGACATTTATGCTCTGATTTTGTCCGTGATTAGTACAGCAACTGAACGAAAGTGCATAAATGTGCACCTGACGTGCATTCATCCCACGCCGGCCTCGGATTATGGTAAAATCACGCCATGGTACAGTCAAAAAAGGTTATCAACATTGTCTTTACAACTGACTTTTCAAACTGTCAACGGGGCGATCAAGGTGCTCAAACGTATCTTGTCTATGTAATAGTATCAATTTCTTGGGTTCGGATTGTATCTTGTCTAGAATTGGTTGTTTACTGGCACTGCTGTGAACTGGGAATTGAAAGCTGTACTTTTGGAGGACTTTTCAAGAGCTTTCGACGATTTGTACACACATTGTCAGATATTCACTGTTTTGAAAGATTTTAAGCCGTTTCCATGTGAGGCTACTACTATTTCAATTGGTAACTGCTTTATTGAGCGTGCTTGCTTGCCAACCAGCGGAACCGGGTTCGATTCCTGGCATAGGCGATCGTTTGGATACGTCAAAAAATCCATGCAAGTCGTTTTAATCGTTGGATTGCCTCATGGTACTGTGCAAAGGAAGGCAATGTCAAACCACCTCTGTATTCTGTCGAAAAAAAAAACTCAGGGGGGGCTCCTGGTCCCTGAAGTCACCAGGTGTCGGGGGATCGAGGGTCGGGGTCCGGAGACGACACGAAGGACTAAACAACAACATGCAGCCTCAAATTGGTTATTTTTTAAAACCTAAACAGCGTCAATCTTTCGTTTATAATATTAACGTTAATCGATCATGTTTGGGCTTACTACGCAATCATTCATCGCTACTCGCTCGGCTAGGCAACTTCTGGCAATACGTAAAGAATAAAAATAAATGACTGCGTTTTTGAGCAAGTTGCAGTATAACCGTAGGTATCATACAAGCGTTTTCAAATCTGCCGCCTCCGGTGCTCCTTCTCCTGCTCCCCGCGGTTACCCCGCGGTGCTCCTGCTCCCTGCTCCCTGCTACCCGCGAACGTGTCGCAGTTTCATCTGGTCCGAGACTCTGTGTAAACGGCTCTATGACTTGTCTGCAACTGTGACCTGCAACTTTGTCACAGACCTGTCGCATGAGACAAAAAGTCGCATGAAACCGACGTGCGTGTAAACAGAGCTATGACTTAGTCGCAGGGCGTGACGTCATTTTGTTGCAGTTTCATGAAACTTTTGTTGCTCGTGTAATCGCGCCTTTATGAGCAAAAACGAAGGAGGAACAAGTTTTTCCGTTGTACCGGAACTTAATTACAATCAATTGCAGTCGTACACATTTGGACGACAATTTGACAGTAATGTCACTGGGTCAACATTTAATTGCGCCGCATACGGCATGTGGCAACACAACCACGTGCCCGGGCAAGGAAAATTCATTCGCAACTGGGGTACGCCAGGGCTAGTTTACATCGAATATTCAAACTTACCTCATCATTGAGGGCCTTTTTTGTCAAATTATTGACGTCCATTTTTGCGAGAGCTTGTGAGAATATGTTTATATTTGGTCAAACTAACGCTGATCCCGTTCCAAGTAACACATTTTTCATTTTTCACCACCGAAACGTAAATTGCACAAGCAGACGACAGATGTAGCAATGCTGCCAGATACCATTTCTGCAATATCAGATAGTTTAAAAAATCGAAAACTCAATTAATTTAAATTAATTATATTTAACACTAAATTGTTAATATTTAATACTAAACACTTATGTTTAAATATTTAATTTAAATTCATTTAAATTATTTTTCATCTATTTCTTACAAATTGATTGGGCAACAATAGGAATTTGTCTGGTAACCTTGGAAAGTCAAATTGATATTTTCCTAAACCATTAGGCATTTGATATTTTTGGGTGCCTCATGCATTTGATATTTCTGGGACTTATCGGTCTACTTATTGCACACAGGGGGCACACATTGGGACTTATTGCACACAGACTGCGTAAAATATCAACGCATCTCACGCTCAATTGTAATTCGAAGGGTCATGTGGCCGGCGGAACAGCGAATGTTAGCAGATCAGTAACCGGTTAGCTTCCCGGGTGAGCTCAATCACAAGTGATCAGCTGGTCACTGACCAAAAAGTGTGTGGAATCGGTGAAAGTGCCACCGTGGTCCGTGCCACTCCGTGGTTGTCAATAACTTTTTTCCAATCGTTTCGGTTGTCCTGAATTTTTAACTGTGAAATCGAAGCCTCAATGGCTTCACGATTTCATCGTGCGACCCTCTCGAGCGACGCACAAATTGCCGAAGATCCTGAAGCCGAGAAAGAAATTCTTTATGAATTTATAACTTATGCCGAGTGGCCACAAGACCCAGAATTGGTGGTAAGAGCCTCTTTTGCCGTGCTCTGTAAAATTAAAACTGAACGATTTTTTTGATAGGTGGACCAGGGCCTCAAGGGGAGGTTTCCAAAAATTGTTAAGCCTGTTAAAATAAAATTTGGGGATATTTCCAAATAACGGCGCATATGTGACCCACCATCTTAATCGTACTGTGACCCCGGGTAACCCGAATGACACATTCTGACTTTTAGACCATTTTTTGTTTTACACCAATTTCTAGATTAAAGGTTTCACTGGCAGCTCAGATGATCAAGCAAACAGCAGAAACCTATCTTCGACGCGAGGTAAAAAAAAATATTCAATCGTCGAAAAATAATTTTTATTTTTATTTTTTATTCCTTATCACTGTAGTGATGTTAACTTTTAAATTTGTAATTTAAATGTAATGCAGGTGGACTATGGTCTATGTTTACATCGCTGTCGAGTTATATTCCAGCCGACGTTTCTCAGCACATCAACAAACGAGATGCCTGGCAATTTGCAGTCGGAGGGTAAGAGTTTCCAAAACGGTCGCTGCCCTACCGCGCTGTCGTACACGTTGCTAATTATGCTATTCATATATTTTTCATCAGAAACGGAAAAGTTGTTGCTATTTTGGAGGATCATTCCATCGAAATCAGGTTGGTACAAGAATATAAATTAAATATAATATAAATCATTACAAAATCAGATAGTCAATGCAGAGGGCACCCATGCAAGCTTGATAGGAACTTCGTAGGGAGCGACTATGTCAAGTTCTCTTTCTTCAATAGATGTGTCCCCGAATGGAACGCCCTCACTGAAGACTTAGTTGAAGGCTCCTCCCTTCTCTCCTTCAAATCAAAACAACTGGTCAGCCGCATCTGGCCAGTCTGCCCAAATTCCATAATTCCACGTAATGCCCATGCCCATGCCAAATGCCCATAATTCCACCTACCTCAACATATTCCCACAATTCCCACATATTGGCATTATGATACGGCGCGGCAATTATCCCATCTAAATCTAAAATCTAAAAATTATTCGAAACGTCTCTTATCGTGTACAAGTTGAAAAATAAGTATATGTCGAATACTATTATTGCGTCCAACTTGATCGATCTAATTTTTCCTTTTTATTGTCTTGTGTCTTTCAGATCTTCCAAAGATGAATACGCATCAGTTATCGGAAAATGCTCGAGTAAAATAATTATTTAATAAATGTTACTGATATTTATATTGTGACATAAGCATTGTCACTAACAGAACGTATTTACAAATTTGCTCAATAGTTTCGAGAGATCCATTGCCCCAATATCGAAAACTTGCTTGGAGTCCGTGTTGCAGTTTGTTGGCCGCGTCTTACAGCAATGGAGCTGTCGATTTTTTCGATGTTCTGGGCAGCAAGCTGTTTTGTATCGATACTGTAAGTTTGCCGCTATTTCTGACATTTTTATAGATTGCAATCGAATTTATTGAAAAATAGGGACCAGTAAGCAACGTGCTTTGTTTTCTAGGAGTCACTTAACAACGATCTGGGGGAAGCCGTTGTATCAATATTGTTTATTGACACTCGCGTGAAAAAGACCAAATGGTATGATGCGAATTTAATAAATGTTCAAAAATATTCTCTTGTTAATTTATAAGCTGCATTTTGAAGCTTTTATTTTGATAAATACTCTCATATCATTTTAATAGAAACTTTAATTTTAAAGTAGATTTAGAAGTATTTTTGTTCTATTCGAACATATTTTTACGACTTCTTTTCAGGTCCTACGAAGTTGTCATCATCAGTTTTAAAGGAGAATTGCGGAGTTACTTTATAAGGTAACTCGTCATTAAGATCATAGCACATTTTATTTCGTAAAAGTTGAAGCTACTTGATTTCATTTTTGCTAAGTTTTAATTTGTTTTTATTTCGATCAGTTCCACCGACGGCTTCAAGTTTTATCACGCCTTCAGCTTCGACAAGTTCTACGGTCACGGTGTCACCTCGGTTCTCTACCATCCGAACTTCAACATGCTCCTGTGCAGTGGTCTCCCCGATACCTGCTTTATCAGCAGTCGCGAACAAACCAAAACAGCATCGCCGTGTGGAATCACGGCTTGGAGACTGCAATCGGACTCCCCTTTCTACAAACTCACGCTTAGCCTTGAGGACGAAGAGCATAAGGTCAATTTTTTTGTGCTATTATCCTTTATTGTACTGGTATTTTTTGGCGGGGGGAATGCCCCTAACTCTAGTGAATATCACTGCAGGAAATTCTGTACATTGCGTGTCGTTTAGGCAATGTGTATAATTATTTATTTTAATAAATTTTAATATAGAAATGTTAGGGTAATATGGAATTGATTAAATTGATCTTGCGAGTTCTTGGTCTTGGATAGCTTCAGCAAGTTTTACGTTAATGATCATGTCATGGATCTACGATTTTTTTTGTTAGTTGACATGATTGACGGATTAAGGTTTAAGTTTCGAATTTTCGCGGTTCTCACATGTCCTTAACAAAAAAAAATATTTACATTATCAGGCTAAGTCGTCGCCAGGTATTTTTCAAAGACTGTCGGGACTTGCCTCGCCTAAGAAGAAAAATCATGTGAGTACGGAGAACGTGTCTCCTTTCTAACACAACTGGAGCTCATTTTCTTCCTTGGTCAGACCTAGGTTTGGTCTTGGTTCTTGCTCATGATTTGTCCATTTATTTTTAGGATGTCGTCGTGAAATTGAGTTTATCACCCGAGGCCCTGTTGATGGTCGCCGTTCACGTCTCGGGAGCGCTCTCCTTTTGGGATATTCCATCCTTGAGACTGAGACACATGTTTCCTCTCCTTGATCAGGTAATTGAAAATACCTTGAGCGCTCGATAATCCGAAATGTAAATGACAAGGCTTTTAATAACCGCACTTAATGTTCCTAGCCCAATTTCGATGCCAAAAACAGTGGATCGTCGCTGGACTTCCTGGCCAACAAAAACAAGAAAATTCTGTCTGGTAATTGATTTGATTTATTGACAGAAAAAACATAATAATACATCTTTCCCGCCATCACCCCGAGGGGGAATTCTGCCACCCCTTAGCCATATCGAAACACTGGCTATGAGGGGTGGCAATTTCTTAATTAAAAATCAATTTAAAATTATATCTGCTTGAGCCGCTGGTGTTAAGCTGCACTTAAGATTTTAATAATTTTATTTCAAGTAATGAAATGCATTTGAAAGAGACTGTTCAATGATAATATCGTTTGAATGCTTTCAGACCACGGAAAACTAAAATTTCATCCTGCTGATGTGAACTGGTGGTCGGAAAAGGTATTTTTATTTTCTTATTTCAAAGTTATAATTTATTACCCAATTTGATGATCAGTTTATATTTTAATAATTTGATTTGTTTAATAATAATTCAGGCTGTGATTATTGGACGTTATTCCGGATGCCTCTCCGTGGCGTCAATCAAAAATCTGGGCAATCTTCTGGGATCCTCCATGGAGTGGTTCGAATCGCCGCCACAAATTTCCGAATCGTTCGACAGAGGTTTTCTTGTTATGGAGGTACTACTGATCACATGTAAATAAATTTCAGTGAAATGGATAATGTTTAATTCCAAATTAACTTATATTGTACTCTTGTTCAACATTTCTACTGTTGCATTTTCGTTTGTTTTTTAAATTAATAATTCAGTCGGTAGAAGTGGCCTACTTGTGGTGCGACAGTTCCGGGTTCGATTCCCGGTAGGGCTCGATTCGATATCGATACTCTATTCGATATCAGAGTACGGAGTATTGACGAAAATGTGGTCTAGCAAAATCTTCTGTGGTTCAAAATCTTGTGTAATGTGAAGTTTAAAATTCCAAATCCCATATAATGAAACAGACTTTCCACCATTTTGTGCGCACAAAATCCTTAATGCGCAGCTGCAACGCTTCTGTGACGCAAATGGCCACGCTGTGACGTCATGATAGTAACGATATTCGAATAAAGCCTGGGAAGTGCTGCCTGTCCTCGGACAGGCTTAAGCGCTAGTCTTAAATAAAGGAATGGCGCGTATTTTTAGTGGATTTTTCCAATGATTGTCATTTTTTAGTTTCATTTCAATCTTATTGATTGAATTTTGTTTATATCAGTGCGAGAATGAGCTTCGCTCCAAGAGAAGGTCCGTATCACGCAGTCCGTCCGAAAGTGAAACTGCGCTTGACGAGACCAACGAGAGCAGCGAAGACGACGATGATGACGAAGAGGACGCCACCATCGTCAGAAAGACGGGCAAGTTGGCCAAAACTATGCTCTACTACATCACAGACAGCGAGCGATTTCAACCAACAAGAAAGAAATCCAAGCAAGTTTTACGGTTTCCAATTAGAAAAACTCATTTAAAAACTTTTATCATTTGCGATTAAATATTTTATGAGGTACACCAATTTGAGGCGATAATTACATTTCAGCCAAATATCTGATTCGTTGTCTTTCTTATTCAGATTGCCTGTAAAAATTAGTTTTGAAAATTAAATTATTGTTTAATTTCCAGCACATTTTAACTGAGTGTTGGCATGTTTCAGGGTCCTGACTAAGACATATCGGCTTATGTGTTTGAAGTCGACCACGCCGGAGGAGCTTTTCTCCCGAAAACTAGATGGTGAAGAGTACGGCGAAGCTCTGGAGCTGGCGCGTAGCTACGGGCTTGACAGTGATCTGGTGTATAGGAGACAGTGGAAAAATTTACCAGTATCACTCACAACCATCCATGATTATTTGGTAAGTTTAGGAAATCAAAACTCGCCTAATTTCTAATTTTCCCTTTTTTTTTTCAAACCCTTAGAGGCGTCTTAAATTATCTAACCTTAAAAGGACAGGCGATGTCGTGCATTATTGTGTCAAACCAAAATATATTTTCTCAGTGAATGTGAAGACTCTTCGAAATTTTTAATTTTCTTTCCTAATCAACGTTTAATTATTTGCTTTTTGTTTGTGGAAAATTAAGAAGCCCTTTCGTCGAAGATCACGCTTTACAATTTATTTAATCCCGTCGTTCAAATCTAGTTAAGGCGACAAAACTAGACCTTTTTTTTTATAAATCACCGTAGTGCCTAGTGCACTACAGGATTACTGCACCCTCGTGTCTCTATGGAGATATGTGA
>JAUJYS010006181.1:0-10503 GCA_033995665.1 Melogona broelemanni | reverse complement strand
CTTAAGTGGATGAATAGTACGCCGGATCCACATAACCGACTCGCACGTTGGAAATTACTTTTGCAAGGATATCACTACGTCGTCCAATTTAAACCAGGCATACTCAATAAAGATGCAGATGGTCTTTCACGAGCTTTTCCAAAGACTCCAACTATTCCAAATCTACCCATATGCTCTCTAATTTCGGTAGACGAATTTATACATGAGCAAAGAAATGACAATTTCATTAACAGCATTCAACCACAATTAATAAACAATCCAGGGGGTACAACTGAGTATGAGTACTATAACGACTGTCTATTTCTTAAGGGAAACGCACAGGCAAAGAAATGTGCTCGGTTAGTCGTGCCGGAAATCCTGCAAAAGAGAATATTGTGGGAATCACACGATTATCTGTCTGCAGGTCATGGCGGGATATTAAAAACCTGGAAAATCATTTCTGAACGATTTTGGTGGCCACAAATGCGCAGTGATGTTAAGAACTACGTCGCTAGCTGCAAACAGTGTTCTACCAAGAAGGTCTCACAACCACCGCCAAAACCCCAATTAATTCCGATAGAACTTCCGACGCGCCCTTTCCATAAAATTGGCACAGATTTGCTAGGGCCACTCAAACAAACCGCCGCAGGTAATGAGTATGTTATGGTCATAAGAGACTATGCCACGAGGTACGCTGAAACTAAGGCTCTTCCTTCTGCAAATGCTCTTGATACAAAAAAATTTATGCATGAGTACGTTTATCGGTATGGGATCCCTAATACAATTATTTCGGACCCTGGAACAAATTTTAACAGTGTGTTGGTAGATACATGGCTTGACAGCATTGGCGTAGCACATAATCTAACAACACCTGCACATCCTCAAGCCAACGGTTTGATGGAAAGATTCAATAAAACAATAACGGAAAAATTAATAATGTACATCAACGAAAATCAAAACAATTGGGATAAATTTTTAGCAGCGTTAACTTTCAGTTACAATTTAGCGATTCAAGACAGCGTGAGGGAAACGCCTTACTACTTGGTATTCGGACGAGATCCCGCGCGCCCAATTGATAGAATGTTGCCGACTCGTCTTCTGGATGTATACGAAGAAACACCAGAGACGCGCGCAGAGCGGCAACAGAAAGCCCAAGATATTATCCGAAAGAAACAGGAATACGACAAAAATCGTAGACCAGTGAATTGCCCAGACTTTGAAGAGGGTGCAATCGTTTTTGTGAAATCAAATTCGCAGAAACCTGGTACTACGACTAAATTTAGAAACCGCTATAAGGGACCGTATGTCGTTTTAGAGCAACTATCGAGCGTCAATTATAGCTTACAACCTTTAAAACTTTTACGAAACCAGCGACAAGAGCCAATTACTGTAAATGTTCAGAATATGAAGAAGGGGATCTCAAGAAATGAAAATTTACAGGAAAGAAATTGGCAACAAAATTTTGAAAGCACAACTAAGACCTCAGTTCTGCAGAGGCCACCTCAACTTCCGCCTGAGCCTGACGCTGACGCAGAAGACGAGGATGAGGGATCCGAATCAGAATCCTCGGACGAGGAAATGAGATTGCAAAATTGGCAGGATAGACCATCCACGTCGACTGATCCGAGTAGAGCTGGTCCTTCCGGTACTCAGGTGGTTTCACCCACCAGTTTCGGGGAAACGAAAGAAAATCCCTTTCGAGATAGATCCACAATATTCAGGATGTTCGGATTTCATTTCTCATTCTGATGATGACGATGGTCCACCCGCTCAACTCTCCATGGCGACACAGTATTCAAGCGATACCAATCCCTATGCAGAGCCTGATGTGACATCAGATAGCACATCTGCCTCCGCGGCAGTGATTCCACCACTTTCCACGGACAGTGATGAGAATCACCAACGTCATCTCAATGTGACCCCCGTTTCTCTAGATCCAAATGGAGAGCCACTTCCTGACATTCTCGCGGACATACCGCATTGTGCTTGAGATTTAGGGAGTAATAATGAGATAGCAACAACCAGATCTAATGACTGCGGTAATGCTTCAAGCGCAGGGACTGAATCAACTTCATTGAGATTATCGTACCATTCGACTTCACCAGTAATGCCAGACGCAGAGAGCATGTGAGATGATCTAGTCATACTAGACAGCGCAGAACAGCGTGAGAGCGATTCTCCTAAGATCATTGTCGTTGACACATTTGCACCTGCAGGCGCGAGTAATACCAGTATGTCTTTAGCACACTATCTACGAGCACACTTTCGACGTGTTGCAGACCATATCTCCTATATTGAAAAATCTTCTACAGAACAGGCGTCGCTACAAACGACCCCCCCAAAAGTTGAGCAAGTGGTCAAAACGACACCTGAACAAATCAATAATTCGTTAGAAAATTCAGAATACCAACTGTCCTCCGCTCATCTCGGCGATCAAGCTCAAGCGATGCCTCCGACGTTAACCTGGGAACAATTGAAAGAAAAATTTTTAGGCGACGCATCGGATGACATATCCTCCGAGTACTATGGCGAAGGTCATACTGACGAAACTATTCTGGAAGGAGTCAATTTTTTCGAAGATCTTATGCGTTCAGGATGCTTAGGTAACAAATCATCACGAGGAAAAATTGACGAAAATTCGAAAAGTCGTAGTTTCAAACCTTCTCCGTCACAATTTGATGACTTGGCACGTGCCATGTCTCCTGCATTAACCTGGGAATTAAAAGAGCAATTTTTTAATGACAATACAGGGGATACAACATCTATGTTGCGAGATAAGGCGCGCAAGGAGGGTTTAGAAATTGATTTTTTAGAAGAAATTGCATTTTTGGAAAATTTATTTAATTCAAGGGCTTCAATTGAAAATTCTTCTTCTGATGAAGCAGCGTCACCAAAATCAGAGGCGCGTTTGAACTATTTAAATGTTACCCCAAATTTTCAACCATCCGCGATAAGCACCACGGAACAATTACACGTTCACTTAAAACACTTTGCAGTTAATAAACAAACTACTGACTCTAAACCGCGTAATGCATCCAAGCGTAAGCGCGACCAACCACACGATCCAATTTCCGCTCCAGAGGTCAGAACGCACAGCAATCCAAGCGACTCACCTCATTTTCCAAATTTTGTTACACCAGAGGTACCGTTGAGTCTTCCTTCCAATCATCAGGGGGATCGATCGGTGATTATGAGCTTGATTCTTGGAGAAGCCACCACTCTGATACAAAATCTAAAACTACATCCAAAATTTCAAGAGATTAAAACAGGCGAGAAAAATAATATTACGATTCACTGTAGTCTAATTCAGGGTACAGCTCGTCTAAATACAGCAAACTTGATAGAGCCATTCTTTTACTTTCATCGCAATCAAGTGCGAAAGGAATCGTTGAGAGAGAGCGGCAGAGAAGCCCCCCGAAACAGAGCTCAGAGACCTGTGGAATATATTAGACAAAATAATATCGTTATCCACCAAAATCTTACTATATCAGTTCCGATATTTCAACGATTTTCTTTTTCCACTTACGTTAACAATTTATATTTAAATAATTTTAATATCAATCAGTGTCGAACAATTTTTTATTCTCTTCAGAAGTACGAGGATTCTTGTCAATTTAATACAATAATCCATTCCATACTAAGCCCTGGATCGAACGAGATTCTTAAATATATTGAGACCACACAAATAATTGAGCCTGATTATCCCGCTGAGACTCAGAATCCAATGGCAAATTTAGATACGTCATTTGGAATCGCGGCACCAGCGGGTCCCGATCTTAATCAATGGCGACCATGGCAGAACCCTGTCGAGTATGCTCAATACGTGTCCCTCTCGTGTTTAAATATTTCAAATCTACAAATAAATCAAAAATTTCCTGGTTTCCGAGAAAACCATAACGTTAAGGATATAACGAAAGCAATTCATTACGGTAAACCCGTGCGTAAGAAAAATTTTAAATTTAAATTCAAGATATTGAACAACGAGCCTAATAATGGATTTTCAAAAATGAATTTTAACACAAAATGTCATAAGAGTCAAAAAATAAACGCCTATGGTAGACTCACCTGTCAGTCTAAATTCATCCCTCCTGAAACGATCGTCAAACAAATTTTTATGCAAGCAATTCAAAAATTTTCGCCATATGAAGCAAAGAGTGCACGCATTATTGAACCCACTATTGCAACTACTAGCCCATCTAATTTAAAATTTTCTCAGCGAGCCAAATGCTCGACCATCGCTACTGTTGTTACGAAAATTAAGGTTAAAAATAACGGGTCAAACAATAGAATTGTCTATGTTCACGACTCCGTGTCAGGAAAAACAAACCGCACTGGCCAACAGGAGAATTTTACCGATCCACACCCTCTATATAAAATTGTCCAGCAGCATGTCAGTTTAAATGATGTGCGCATCAACTCTGCAATAAAAATAAATACTAATAATCATGAGATACCTAAAATCAAAATTAACAGTTACCGGTCAATTGATAGAATTGATTACAATACAACTGCTATATGGGAGATTACTAACCTGATCCATCCGCATCCTGACTTCAATGATCCACAACCTCATTACGGAAGATCTGCTATAAATAAAATACATAGTGCTAATAAAACACTGGGAGACAAATTTTTCAAAGAATTAGGTGGCTACATTCTTCAGAATTTTTCCAATGGTAGCATGAAAATAAACACCGACTTTATAGCACAATATACCAAGAGGAAATCATTTCAAAATCATATTACGTTACACGATAACGAAATTAATGATCAAAATAAAAATAGCAAAGTAAATTACCAAAATATAGCCCAGAGGTCCGTGGAAGATCTTGTTCAGGATGTCCTACTCATAAATGAAAACCAACAATTAAAAATGTTGTACGAACAAACTCCCAACGATGTAACCGATATAAATCTTGTACCCGTACATATTCACAATGGTAGCTTTCTAACACAACTTAACGGGTCTAAATCACAACATTTATGGGACACTTGGGCAGTGCACGAAATGGAACTTAATAATATAATACTCCTAACAAATTTTGTTATCATCATACATAGAAACACTTTCCAAATTTTTGGTACTTACGGAAAACAAAATTTTTTTTCGGTTCGTCACCAAGATTTGAGATTATTTTCAAGTAAAGTCAGGACAAGAGCAGCCAACACATGCAATGGTCTGACATTTGACAATGAAATTTTTCGAGGAAATACTCACTTTAAACAATTTGGAAAAACCTGTCTGTTCCACACTGCAATCCATCATTATACATTGCAGGGTGATCGCCGATCCCTTAATATAAAGCCAACATGCTTCGTTAGTAATGGACACAAAAATAAAAATTTTCATGTCTTTACTCACAATTCATGTTGTTTTATTTTTTTACACATAAATGGAAAATTTATAAACCACCTTGGACATATGCGAAAAGCTTGTTCACCCTATGATTCTTTTCAAAAATCACGCAAGAACTACTCTTTCTATTTTAAAATGAACGGTAATGACCAAATCAGGCTAAACGTTGTTATCCACAGTGATAACAGAAATAAAATATTTACATTACCTGTTCAAGGCATGAGATTGGGGTTCCCATGGCTCCTAAACACGAATAGAAAGCCAATTTCAATGGATGGGCATTTTGTTCTTGGCAATGAGGTGAAGTTTGGCACATCACGTAAAACTTTACGTTCTCCTACTCTTGGTTATAAAACTCCCCGCAGATGTCTAGCTAGAGTAAGCAAGATTAGTACTAACAAAAGAGGCAAGAGCAACAAAATCGTTAACCAGACTTATGGACAATTTGGTAACGTACCTAACAACGGCGTCCCCTTCATGTTACTGCAAAGGACTACGGCAGACCAATTTGAATCAGGTGGAGCCAAGACATGTTGCGAGGGCAATTCAAATGTTCTTTGTCGCCTTGATCCCCTGCAAATAAAAATTCCCATGGACAGAAAGTCATTATTACATAGAATTAACAAAAATACGACTGAAATGGGAAACAAAAACATGTTTAATTGTAATACTAATTACACTACAAAACAGGCAATAAACTATAACGACTTTACTCAGCAAATTCGACTAAAATCACAAATTTTTAAAATAAAATTTTTTGGAATATTTTACCACCAACCAAGTGACGAGAGTAATAATTCACAAATAGCAAAGAACAGTGATTTTGCTGACACCACATCTATTTTTCCTAGTAAACGAACACAGCGAATACGGTTCATTAGCAATTTCAATTTTTTGCACAAGGCAGTATGTGACAGTGAATGCCAGTTGCCCACCTTACCCCTTCCCACCAGGAAAAAGATTCCTCCGTTCTGGAGACGTGAGGAGGGTTACGACATGCGCGCGATAATTGGGCGTAACGTGATACCACTGCCCATCGTCACTGTCCAGCCCTTCTTGCCCAATGAGGGGATAACCCTATTCCCTCTACAGATGAATATCTTGCCAACTAACCATGATACAGTTAACAAGCCTGAAAATTTCAACATTTTTTCTAATTTGATGGTTAAAGCCAACTCCCGTGCAGGTTCTAAAATTACCGTCATTTTTCAAACAAGTGGCCAGCCTACTGAGCCAGGCCATCTACACTCAGATCGAATTTTTGGAACAGATTTTTTGAACATGCAGGGCAAGAACCCCCAAAATTTTACAAACAGCCAATTGGCAACCTCCAAGACAATTTGCTTGGAGGATGGTCACTCAACCAGTCCCCTTATAATACTGGGCATGTTAAGTTTAAATGAACAGAATAACGCACAGAGTGGTTCGCCCCCAGCTCCACAGCCCCTAAAACGCGCGACCCTTTCAATTCCCAATTTACAAAAATCCAAATGCAAAGTTCGGTTGGACCTCTGTCACTGTGATTTTGAGACTGGGACAAGTTGTGCATTTGATTTAAATGACATGGCGAAAACTACAGGGAAGAGAGAAGTCCGTGGCCAGCAACTCCAATCTCAGGATCCGGATACACCACTTTCCACCCATCAGCTGGCGCGTCGCTCCTACCCCCACCAACCCAGCATCAATTTCTGTAACTGCGATAAGTGTAAGGCTAAGCGAATTCGTCCCCACAGTGCTCCCATCCCGATCGAATGGACAGGAAAATTTCAACCCATAACCTCAAAATTGACCGGTCAAATTGCTTTATCTTTCCGCCTGCAGTCTGCACCTTCTATCAGTCCGCAGCAGGCTCTCGCTACTGGCCAGAAATCGGCACATTTGTCCCCTCCCCCAACTGTAGCAACACTACTGGGAAAATTTTCGGACTTACATGCCAGAAAATATGTGTTCAATACAAAGGGTGGCCAGTCCGTTGTACCAATACAGCCATTATCCCTCAAGACAGTCAAAGCCACAACAGTGGCCATACCAAAATCACCAACAGTTGAGTCCGCACAGCAGCGAAGGAATAACGTTAGCATTAAGGGGTTGGCCATTTCGCCGGTATTTTGCCCCTTTCCATTTCCTACGAAACTTTATAACACCCCACCTCAAGAGGAGCCGTTAGATCTCCGCACTGGGTCAAGGGTTTTATCCCGGCTCTGTGATGACTTCCCACCTCCCCCTGAGCCAATTTCCCCCCTTTATATCGAGACAGTTTTTAATAAGACCAATGCAGTGCTAAACCAGAATTTTACTGGGGGGTCTGACCACGATTTTTTTTCATCAATACACGAGGCAATCGAGATGTCTGCATGTGATTCGGATTATAAGCCACCCGATTATTTTTTCGAGCAAACCTTCTTTACTCACTCCCCTGACTATATGGCAGCATCCGAGCGGTTCACGTCATGGGAGACAATCGAGCCGACCCTGGGTCAGGTTTTGATAAAAAATAATGCGGCAACTCCCTCAGGCTACGATAATGTGCCTAAATTACAAAATAATTACCTGGCCCTTCGCACAGTGACTGTGAATGGCAAACAAGGGCCGGAACCAAGTCAGGAGGCGTTTGATCTGACGATCACAGGACACGCTCGGCCCTTTACTTCCTCTTCCAACGGAAACTTCCCTCTGGGCCTTTTCGAAGGGCATATATACCCACCGGAGCGACTTCCTGGAATGAAGATGGATTAAATTAGTTTCAGGCTATGGCCACCTATAATCACCCTCCCCAACATAATTTCCTACTCTGTATCAGGAAGGTAGACCGTAGACATATTCACCCATGACCACATTGATCCACGCGAAAATTTTTATATTGTTTCCTTCTAATTTCATCTACAAGTAAATTTTTTTTTATATCATTTCGCCCGCCAGTGTAAGCGTTATATTTAGCTAGCGCAGTGCGTCTGACACTTTTTGATATGCATTTTTAACCATCCATTATCTTACTATAACGGTTCATGCCACGCATATCTCACATATAATCTTTTTATGCCATACTCGCATATTCCACCTCCAATTTATATTGCTAGTTCAATTGCCACAACGGCTCATGCAAAAAGGTTCATCAAATACTTGGTAAGCCACATTTAATCGTTTTGTCAATTTTTTTTTGTTGTTTGTCACCTTTCCGATTGTGATGCTTGACATGGATCACACCATCACCTTTCCTAAATCCGACGCAGACTTACTTCATGTTGCGACATAGATGCGTTCGTAACATGGTCTAAGTCGTTACGCGATCCTGGTACGTCTTGTGGTCGCGATCGTGTCACATCACGTTAGGGTGCGAGAAAAACCTACTTAATCTTACATCTTTGGGTCATTGATTTTTTATTAAGTCTACCTCACTATGCCAGACCAAAAAGAAGGGTTTTTTGGACCCAAAGGTAAATTGGCTTCAATATATGTCACAGGTTAGAAATGAAATTTTTTTTGTACCACACATGATTGATACTGTTCACCAATCAGTCCCTAGTCGAGACATTCGACCATTGTGTATACCTCATCGTACGATGAAAACTTTCATTCCGTACCAAAACCATTCCATCAACTAGTTTTTTCCTTTTTTTACGATATCTCTCTGACAAACATCTATTGTTCTATGCTAGGTCCTGTTGGCCGCATAAACGACAGTCTGTACAAGCAGGATCCCGTCTCCCGGCCCATAATGTTCACCTCATTGTATATTTTCAACCAGCCATAGGTAGGCTTTGACATTTTTTTGCTGCTGGATTTTTTTTGGTTACATTGATAATGACAGGATTGGCCTTCCACACTTCTCGGCCGGTCCTCTAGTTGTGGGCATCCCTATACTCCATAACTAACTTTATGTTAACTCGCTCATGAGTCCTTAGTTGGAATCAGTGCACCTACCTTTGTAGTCTTCGATCCTTGGCGTAGTATAACACAAATGAGCCGGATCTTTGTAAGATTCCGCCTCCTTTGCAGATTGTATCTTCTCTTTTGTTTATCCAATATCACTCAGATTCCCCATTTCGCTGCATCTAGCTTTTCTTGCGTTTCGCCTCGTTTTTTGCCATCGCGAACATCGTATTGCATACACCACCACGGTTTGATTTAATGGTTTTCGGGGACAGGCCTTACTTTTATTCCCTTGTTCACTGATGGCCATCACCATTACAGCAAGTCTTGGCCCAGACTTATATCTCGAGACAAGTAAAATGTGTCTCCACAACGGTTTGCGCAAGCTTTTCTTTGTGACAACGTTCATTTGTTTCCTCTCCATTTTGGACTTAAAAGCCTTTTTATGGGGGGCAATAGGCTTGCTCTATCGATTATGTTTTCAATCGCCCATTTCCGGTGGCCCGTCAACCATCGTGAAACCATCGATGGTTGCCCCAACCATCGATGGTTCTACCCAAATCTGGCAGCACTGCCAACTATCCCTAGCGCTGACAACACTGTCGATGCTTACGCCAGAGCTAGCGCTTCCTCCCCGAGCATGACATCACTGTCACTTCCCGCGATGATTTCAAACCTGTTTTTTCCACATCGTTTCTTGTCTTTCGGCGGTTTTCGTTAAAATTATATTTGGTTTTTCCTATTTTGATCCATGGCATGCGCTCTTCACCCCATGGGTCGTCTACTTATCTGGTTGTCACATGTTTTCGGTTGCTTGGATCTAATCACTTACTCATCTTTTGGTTTTCCTTGCACCCGTTCAGCACCTGTTTTAAACGTAGTCACCCTCCATTAGTTAATTTTCATCCTTTTTTACATCATGCCTGCTCGCCGGTACGGTGTAAGTGGTTATCTTTTTCACCCATTTTTTCATGCACAGAATTCATCGCCACCTATAATTTTGTTACGTCATTTTAACTTGTCTCATACCGTTATAAATCTTTTTTTAAGGTTAGATCAGTTTTTATTGCCCTTCAGGCGCCACATTATAAATCTTTTCTATACTTAATTTGGTTTTTGGTGACTTAGGCTCCTGGTTGCAACCGGTGTGCCCTACGTCGAATCATGGCCTCCCTCAAAACCTGGCTTTCTCGCTGGTGTCCAGAGGACGGTCAGGACAAAATTTTAAAAGAAATGTATGGGTGGACACACTTCCCTACCTCCTTCAACAAACGGGTCCGCCACCTTTATACCTGCTG
>JAUJYS010006180.1:0-10504 GCA_033995665.1 Melogona broelemanni | reverse complement strand
TCTCACGGCGACTAGATTTGTCAGAATTTATTTTGTAATATAAACCACTGTTCTTGTCGTTTTTCTTCAGAGAAATTCTTGAATTTTGTAAAAATCATTATATTTTTTATTTTGGCAGTTTTTTTAAATTTATTTATTACATTTTGTTCTTGGCATTGACATTGAATTACTTTTGCACTTTTTTGCGAACCGTTCGACTAAAATGCACTTTCCACCGTGACCATTAATAAATAGACCGTAACCGTGACCGTAAGACACCAAAATTATAATTTCCTGAAAACGTTATAAATTAAAACGCTACGTTAAAACTTGAGTAAAGTGAAAGTAAAGAGAAAGTACCAGCAAAGAGAAAATACTAATAAATTAGGATCGAAATTATAATTTTTTCTGGGCTTGACATTCTTACGAAAGATGACGGTGGTAAGTGCATTTTGATCGAACGGTTAGCAAAATGAATTCACTCATTTTCGTTTAAATTTTGCAGTTGACAGATTCGACACAGACGCGTTCCGCCATAGCTCCACTCCAGGGCTGCTTGCGGGTACATTGCGACTGTAATTTTAATGCCCAGAACTTTCGTTTTCCGACATCACCTCGTCATGTTTAAGAATCGCTGTCCCGCCTAGATTTACATACACGCGTGCGAAGAATACGACGAAATCTAAAAAGTCGACTAAACACGTTCACTTTTTTGTCTCCACCCTCCTCTCCTCTCTCTATTCCCCACTCGGCGCCAAACTAACGAAAACAACAGTCCTTCGGCACAAATTTCTTATTCTCCCCCACGCCGATGAGGCTGCGGGTTCGATCTGTCACGTGGGTAAGAACCATGGTGCACGCAACCCGAGGATAAGTTTGCTGAAAAATGTGCGGAATTTCATTGAAAAAAAAGCCGCAACTTTTTAACTTTGAAACTGGTCTCTCGATTGGCGCGTAACCAATAAAATCGCAGGTAACTGAACAATCGTCCGAGGTATTTTAGCCACATAGGTACAAGCGGGGTTCACCCTGGCTTCATACAGCTTTCTAAGTGTTAGATAAAAATATTTCGAGCTAACCAAAAGTAGTTTTTTTTTATTTAACAAAGAAGTTGCAGTAAAAGGAATAATTCAATATTTGCTCAAATAGGGAAAAAATAGAAAAGGAATATAGGAACTGGATTTGTGCACGCTAAATTCCCGTAATAATCAGCGCCATCTATTGGACAAATATTACAACTTCGAGAGGATAGAGCGCTCTATGGCGACACCGTCTAGACAAAAGTCTTTCTCCGTGAAGCAAAGAGCCTCTTTCTTCAAAGTAGATTTAACGAAAAATTCCGACTTACTGGATCTCGTTGTTGCCAGTCAAATATCTTAAGATCCTGGCGCAGACATCGGGGACTAGTAAACAGTCGCCATCGATCAGGGCATCCTCTAATTCCTGAAAAGAAAAAAAAAACCTGGACCGTCAGTGACGTGAAAGGGCAAATGCAACACACGATAACATTATAACGATTATAGAGCTCAGGGGTGGATCCTGCAGTCTGGCTATTCCAGCTGCATCCCTCTTCCCTTCCCCTCCCTGCCCCTCACCTTTCTCCATAGAGACATGAGGGTGCAGTAATCCTGTAATGCATTAGGCGCTACGGTGATTAAAAAAAAATAATAATAAATAAAATAAAAGTTAGATTCATCAAGTTGTTAATAGAGAATATTTGTCTGATCGTTGCGCAGTGCTCTCGATATAAGCACGGGCGGCAATATTGCTAGGAGAAAGCGCTAGGTAGCGATAGATTATTTTTTGGTCAGAAACTTGTGCACGTTAAATGAAAGCATATCAACATAAAAAAAATACAGCGCAGCATGAATTACGCGCTTCATGACGACACAGTGTAAATCTAAAAGTTTCGTGAGTCAAGTGCAGCACGACTCCCCATTATTACAACTATAACTGGGACCCAATTTATAGGTGGCGTTCGTAACCGTCATTGACATTAATTAAATATTTATACAAATAATAACACAGATAAAGAAATGTCCGGTAGCGAGACACAATTAATCCATCTGGTACAGAAACAAAACACAAGATATCATGTTGATCAAAAATGGTTGTCAATCACTGTACAGTAATCTTCAACCAGCGGATCTGGGTTCGATTCCCAGTGCAGCCCATAGATTGGCTCGTAGTACTGCGCGGAGGAAGGCGATGGCAAACCACCTCTGTATTCTGCCAAGAAAAACACAGGTGTCGGGGGGGATCAAGGGTCGGGGTCCGGAGACGACACGCTGCTGTTAAAACCAGTCCCAGGACTGAATAACCAACCAACCGTACAGTAATACGCGAAAATGTTTCGTCAATCAACGTAGAAAGTTTAAAGACACTATCGACACAACGATAGAGTCTGCTCGGTGCGCACCGAAGATGAACGACTATAGGTTGGCTAAACCTAAAAAAATAAACGAAGAATTAACTACTATTTGTTTGATAGTTGAGGGACATGCCTGCAATCGTCTATATTTTTATGTATTTCCTTCTGTATAACTGTATACTGTATGTAATGATTAAATACCCCTCTACACGCCTGAGTAATTGTGGAGTGGCATATATTCACCAGTGCCCCGGGATCGAATGAACGAGAGCCCGAGTCGGGAACCGAACCCGGGATCGTCGCACTACAGGCGGTTGTTTTACCACACACACCTTCATCGTGATACTTCATCTTAACCTTCCGAGTGAATGATAAAAAATATGAAATTATCTACTATCCAGCAGAACAAGGCTCATGTCTGTTTTCCAACGAAACTAGTTTGGAGCAGTTTCGCCAGGATCTCAATTTTGTTCAAGTAGAGACGCACATCGTATCTAGTCATTGCGCTTTGGCTGGACAGCCTCGGCGCTGGTGGTGGTGGTGAAGGGGCGGCCACTAGGGGCGAGGGGCCTAGTTGGGAGGCGTCGGCGCGCGATAGATTTGTGCCGTGTGACACCGTGGAGCGACAACGGTTGATGGCCAGTGACAAAACAATTTGGAACGCGACTATATCCAGTGGAGCGCCATTGATTCTTTTTCGCCCGCTCCGGGCTGCCACCACCGCCACCGCCACCTCATCTCCCCTCTTTTCGATATCCCCAGTCAGCTTAGGCCGTGATGCAAGCGGATAGATAGATAGGTTCGTGTGCTGGGGAAAACGGGGCGAAGTTTAAAGGGGATGCTCCTGAATGTGAATGGAAAAGAGCTAGCTTCTGGAGAGGGTGTCGCGGCGTTGAACGCTGATGAACTGCGAGCCAAAGAGGGAAAAACGGTGTAGAGTCCCGGTTACCTATTAGTTCGAATAACCAAATGGTGGTTGAATAACAATACAAACTGGGAACATAACACCGACGATTTCAATTCACTTCTTCAGTCGTGGAAATATTTCGAGGTGCCGGTGGCATTGTGAGTCTGAATCCAGAATTGTTTTTTCGAGCGAGAATTAAATTGAATCTTAATGTCGCAAAATCATGAAAAATATTACATAACATCACCCTTAAAAGGGGGAAATCATTACACACAGTCTTCCATCGAAAGTAAAGCCGTGGGACCCATGTCTGAAATCTGCCAGGAACACGTAAAATATCCGTGTCTAAGTGAAAAGCCTAGGCTAGGCAACATATGATCGCCCCTTTAGGAGAAAAAAAAACAGTAGCAGAGGTTAAAAATAGGGACATCTTTTTCCTGTAATGGTCAGTTAACTCTGGGTAGATTGCGAGTACACGTTGTAATTGCAAATGTTACAAGGTTTCATTTGGAACTGTGTCAAAGCATTTGACTCATTCAAAGAAGAAGCCATCACCATATTCAATAATAACAACATGTATACAGTTCATATTCAAATAAGAGTCCTAGGAATCGCCCAAAACTAAAGCCAGTAAGCAATCTCACAATAGGTTGAAACAATCAATAATCATCGCCTTAGTGATTCCAACCTATGTGTACAGGCCGACCAAATTGACACCATCCACATGAACTCCACTCATAAACTTTCTAAACGGCGCTATTCAGCATCTTCAATAACGTTTGATCGCTTTACCGATAAGTGGCGATAGGTCAGCGCCATCGTCCCTAATGAAGACGAACCGCTCGACCGGAACACCAGCGCCGCCTGGCGCGTGTGGCAATCGGGATACGCCATAATAACAATATGAGAAACTGTTATGTTAGCTCAACCGGTTGAGGTCTCGTGTGCTGGCGGGGGCGAGACCCACGCGAACTGCCCACCATGCTGCTGGAAGCAGCGGTTCCCAACCGAGGTGGTGTCCGTGGGCTGAGCTTCAGTGAGGGGGGTTAGTCATCCAATTTAAACGTTTATTTTGGAACCGCTGCCAGCAAAAAGGACAAACAAATCTGGACGCACGGTGGCGGGCCATCTCAACACCGTAGTGACCCGCGCCAGAGAAGGGGAGAAGGGGGCAAATCTCCCATCGCCAATTGGGGACCGAAGGGGGTGGCACGGACACGTACACGAGAGCAGTGGTGGAAAAACTATGGCATGCGAAACCAGTAGTAGGTAAGAACGGAACGGAAAAGTTTAGTTGATATACAACTGGTTTATTTTTTGAGAAACATAGGAACTAATAGGTTCATTTTTTGAGGAACTTATGAACGTCTAAGTTCCATTTCCTTGAAAGGAACGGTTCAGTTCCTTTTTTTAAGGAACTTGAACGGAGGTTCCTTTTCTGTATACAGGGTTCCTTTCGCCATACCTTTCAATTTTAATTTTCCAAAGTGTATCGACAGCGTAAAATTTTTACAGCATCAAACATAAATTGCTAAAAACTTTGATTAGTGTCCCCAAATCGGCATATCTCCATTAGTTGAATTCCAAAGTGTATCGACAGCGAAAAATTTTTACAGCATCAAACAGAAATTCGTTACAGAAGTCAGAAGTCCATTAGATCAATTCCCGCAAAAGTCCAACAAAAACGTAGTCACATATTTGTTGTTACTACTACTCCGCAACTTAAAAAAAAAAAAAATTGTAAATCGAAGGAACGGAAAAGGAATAAAAAAGTGCTGGAACTGGCTCTTATTTTTATTGGGGGAACCGGGAACTGGAACGGGTTTCTTTTCAAAAGGAACGAACCCAACACTGCGGCCATTCGTGCATTGCGACACCGAAAAGTGTGCCCACCGCTGTTGACAAGAGAACGGACTAAACAACCTCCCCCTCCCTCCTACAAGAAACAACCTACACGCAACAAAGGAAAAACCTAACCGAATGAAGAGAGAAAAAAGCCGCTTGATCTTCCCCCAAAAAGAGAAAAAGAAAAAAACAAGTTCTTTCTCTCCTCCTCCTCCTCCTCTCTCTCTCTCTCTGCATGCAGAACTTCGCTCACGTCAAAACCGCGGCGCGAACACAAACGTCGAAAATAGGGACCCGGCTGGTTTGTGCGGTGGTGGTGCAATTGAGGAGGGGGAGGGGGAGGAGATATTTACCTATCTCTCGCCAGGGGGCGCATTTTTCAAAAATCCTTGCCATTCGAGTACTCCGGAGATCCAGAGAGCTAAACACGACAGTGAAACATACAAGGGATTGGATGGGTATTGGTCGTTGTTTTTCAATCAATTACAACAATTCCAATGTGTGCCCGATATCAGTTCGGAGGGGACCATAGCTAGGGTCAAAATGCCAGGCAAGGACGAAGATGTCCTATTTTTACAAGTCGACAAAATGAACAATTCATCCTCCCGGGGTGGCTTTAAAATTTGGCCTAGCCTGGGTTTATGATCTAGGTAGGGTTCTGTAATGGGCACCTGACGACGTACAGGCACGGGTTACACGGATTCACTTCCATTCCGAAAAAAAGCATGTGACAAATTTCTCCCGCCCAAAATATTCCGGAGGTATCGGTCGGGAATTGAACCCACGATCACGAGTATAATAAGCGAACCCGTTAACAACAACGCCAAAGGCACCTCTAACGTCAACGGCGACGCACACATCCCCTTAAAACCCCTTCGCGTTCAACTGACTAGTTGCAATGAACACTTGCAGTCGGGTACTCGAAAAACTGGCAAATTTCGCTCGCCAATCGACCAACTGTGGACCGACCGAGAGGTGGTCTCAGGAAGATGTGCAACGCCTCCCCTCCTCTGCCTCATCTCCTCCTCCTTCCAAAATACACTTGAGTTGTCCAACTTCTTGAACTGCCACCTTTAAAGGAGTTCGACTATCTTGTTGTGGTAGGCATGTACCTGTGTATAGGTGGCAGCCATAGGTGTAATGGCGTATGCAATGAATCTCATTCTGAGACCACAAGTCTTCGTACGTGGAAATTCAAAACCAAACAGATCTTGGCGATTGATTTTCGATGATATAAAAAAAGAAAAATGCTAGATAGCGCCACTTCCATTCCATCTTTGATAAAGCAAGAGTTTCAAGTCATACTCAATACAATTTATTGCATTTTAAAACAAGTTATTTGTCCAGATCTCGTTGATGCTCATTCGCATGGCCATACTCAAAGGAACCACACCAAGGGAATAAATAGAAATCGAACTATTTTCGTTGTATTCCATTCCGTTCACACCCTCCCTCTACCCTCTTGATAATCGGGGTCAGTTCGGTTGGATTCGACAACATTTAGTCGAATCCGACTTACTGGTTATCGGTTTAGTCTAATCTCCACTGAAATGATGACGATCATTGTCAGTTTAAAAAATAAAAAATATGGACTCAAAACTAGAACACAAAGCGAAAACAAAATATGTCATCAAATTCGGGTTTTCGAAAATATGCAGGTCTTTCTGATTAATCTAATGCAGTGCTTCCCAAACGTTTTGGCTCGCGGAGCCCTTTTTAGAACCAATTTCCCTGGCGGAGCCCCTAAGAAGCTAAAAATTGTCATGGCGGAGCCCCACGACATACAAGTCAATGGCGTCCAGAAGTGGCCGCGGAGCACTGTTTAAGAAACTAGGATCTAATGTATATCGTGGCGTCGCGGGTCCGAACAGGATTCTACCCAGGTGTGTATATTACGCGAGGTCGAACCGAGCTTCGGCCGCCGCCGCAGACGACTCGGGCGATTTGTCAGATACCAAGATCAACACCCTCTTCTTGGTAACCCGCCTCCCCCTAGAGCTATTCTCTGGGCCGGGGGTGGGGGAAGGGTGCGTGACACCAACGGAGGCCAAGGTTGGGCTAATTGCGTCTCCGTGGGTGAACTACTAATCTGGAATCGCCAACGCTGCACGTTCAAACAAACGGTATTGAACCGAGAGTTCGACAAATGTGAGTGGTAAGCCTGGTCGAATTCTATGCCCGTGATCGCTGGTTCAATTCCCCAACCGAGGAGATCTCCGCGATTCATCGGGCGAGAGAAATTCGTACACAATGAAAGTAAAGCTGCGGTATCTGTATGTTATCAGGTACACGTTAAAGATTCCTACTAGTCAGAAACCCAGACAGGCCAAATTATCCAATCGTCCCAGTATAGTAGTTTATAATTATATCAGTGTTGGGTAGGAACGAAACGGAAAAGTTCAATTCCTATGAACTGGTTCCTTTTTTGAGGAACTTAGGTACGTCTAAGTTCCTTTTAATTTCTCTATGAACTGGAACCGGAACTGGTTCCTTTTTTCATCGGAGAAGCGGGAACTGGTTCCTTTTTTTTATCGGAGAAACGGGAACTGGTTCCTTTTTTCATCTAAGGAACGGGGACTGGAACCGGTTCCTTATCAACAGGCACGAACCCAATGACCAAAACTTTAACTATCAATTGATTGAATTGCGTACAACTCTCGATATCAATCCGCGCCTTGCGCTCACCTAAAATTACCAGACCACTGTTCCGCACTACAGTTTGAAACCCGCTGCCCTATTCCATTCGTGCGCCAAACCTCTTCATTTTTCGATCCACACAATTAATCGTTTTTGACTCTGCTTGCGAAGAACGCGAACAAACAAACGCGTTTTTCGCCAAACGTTGACGTACTCGCTAACACGAAAAAGCGCCGGTGGAGGACGTAGAACGCGTGTTTTCTCGCAAACTGTCCATTATTAAACGGGCCTGTCACGTTGGCGCTGGTCAGAGCCCTCCTCCAACCGGACCGAGTGACCATCGACCAAACGACAAGCGAGGGGTCAAGATAGAGATGACCATAGCAGCCCGCAACAAAACCAGTCAAGTGGTTTGGAAGGGAAAACGGCGCTAGGGGTGAAAAACAAGATCGAGGCACCCTTTAAACAGGAGGGGGTCAAATTACCTGTCCAGTCAACATCCCACTTTTACGCAGCGCTTACTACCTGATCTCCCCGTCGTACGTTTTTTTAAGTAGACATTTTGAGGGCGGACAGATTTTTTTTTTATTATCACTTTTTTCTGAATTTTTAGTGAATATCACTACTTGAGATTATGTACCCTTTGTATCGCTTTGGCTTGTGAGAGGCACAATTTCATCAATTACAATAAATACCCCGCAAGGGTTTGAGGGGCCAATGGCCAGGGTCAATCAATGGAGCCAGGATCAGTACACCAGAATCGAACAAACGAGAGCCTGCACCGGGAATCGAACCTGAGACCGCCCACGCACAGCAGTCGGTATTGCTACCGACTGGGCTAGACGGGCCGTACTTTGTTCTGCGTAACTTCCGTCGAATCAGGTTTTGCGGCCACGTAAAAATATGTTCCCAGGAGGCTTCTCTATCAAGTGCGATTTTGTTTTTTGGTCTACACTTAAAAAGTTCCATGAAGCCAGGATCGACGAATTAGATCGATGGTGTAAACCCCACTTAAAGCGATCGATTTTTGTCGGCTGCCTTTTTGATTCAGGCAGCATCGAGAAAGAAAATTCTGCGCGCCAATCAGAAAGACAGGAGAAGAAAAAAAAAAAAAAAATTCGAAATTCGTTATTTCACCGGCGATAATTATTCGGTGGTTGACCCTAGTTTGGATTTCTGGGAGGCACCACCGATCTCACTAGCGCCCCCCTCCTACCCCAATCGCCCACCCGTCATTCAACCGAGCGGCGGGCCAGAGCGGAATGAATGGGGATGGCCAACCTGCGGCCCTCTGCAGCTCGCCCACACTTTAAAACTCTCGAAAAATAGTCGAGCAAGCAAATTAATTAATTTTTCTTTGGATGAACTGTTTTGGTACAGCGCCATCTCACGAACAACGCTTTAAACAAATAAGCGATTTTTTTCATTGCTTTGATAAGTGGTACGGTGGTTAGCGTGTTAGCCTTCAATGCCCGTGATTGCGGGTTTGTTTCCAGACCGAAACATCTGTAATTTCTCGAGCGAGAGAAATTCGTATACACGATTACACGTGTGGTTTCCCTTCAGAGAGTGGAAGTAAACCCGAAGTGGACGTCTTGGAGTTTTTCAACAAACAACTGTTTCAAAAACTATGGAACGTTGAATTTTAACTATAGGACGCCGAGTCGTCGTGGAACAGCCGCCACCAAGTTTGTGGCGATCCCGGGTTCGATTCCCGACTTGGGCTTTCGTCATTCGATCCCGAGGCACTGGTGAATACGCGCCCATTCACAATTGTTCAAGCGATTAGAGGTGTACATAATATCATGTTGTGATATTTACTTTAGTGATGACGATAATTAATCGTCAATAAATAAATAAATATATAATTATAACCGTTCCATCCCAAGAACGACATTACCATAAGCAGTGTTTGGGTAGGAACGGAGCGGGAAATTTCCATTCCTAGGAACTCAGTAATGCCTAGGTTCTTTTAATTTCATGAAAAACTGGTTCCTTTTTTAAGGAACTATAACGAGGGATCCTTTTCTGTATAGAGCCCCTTTTCCCTAAACCTCCAATTTTCAACGAATACACTTGCCTAAAGTGAAGAATTTTACAGCATCAATCATTAATTGCTAAATAATATAATCTGATTATCTCATGTAGTTTTTGGAATTTTTCAATTTTACGTGTCACTAAAAACGCGTTTTTTCAATATGCAAACGTGTTAATAATCTTTTCACATATAATTAAAACTCATAATGCTACAACCTGAAAAACTAGTGAAAGAATACCTGAAAAAATAATTATTCACACGTCTCCGGCTCCCCCTCTCCCATACCCCCTGCATTTCTGTTACGTTTATTTTAAAATTTTGGAATAAATTAATAAAAATAATTATCAAAGGTAGACAGTACCAGGTTTCACACAAACCACTGTGATCTTCAGCTGTCTTTATAGATAATTAATAAATAAGAAATTGTAAATTAAATAAATTTGAACGAAAGCTAAAACCGAAAATATATACTTACAGCGGAAACGGCCGCACAACAAGATTTCTGCGACCACCTGTGCTGACTGAATTTTGAAGATTTGTCCAAAACTGATAAGAGGTCGTGAAGAAAGAAAAGGGTCATGGGAAAGGGGGAACAGAGAGATGTGAATCATTGTCAAAAAATATTTGTCAGTCGTCGATTCCGTCTAATTCATCTCGTTCATCGTTTTGCTCGTCTCAGTTCGGCGATTGTTTTTATTTGTGCGTCTTGTGTCATCTATGTTTCTAC
>JAUJYS010006179.1:0-10504 GCA_033995665.1 Melogona broelemanni | reverse complement strand
CCTGCGCCGGGAATCGAACCCGGGACCGTTGGCTTCGGAGCATGTCCCCATACCCATTGCAACCGACTGCGGTGCTGACGGTCTCGGGTTCGATTCCCGGCGCATGCTCTCGTTAATTCGATCCTGGGGTATTGGTTAAAATGTTCCCCTCACACCCACGAGTGGCTGCACACTAGTGGCGCTGCCCAGTTTATGACACACGCTTACATCATCGATCTTGTTACAAGCGACGTCGTCACGGTATACCCACACGCTAACTAAGAAACACGAGTGGTAAAGTAAATCACCACGAGGGGGTGTATCAACACAATTTTCTGTTGTGATATTAAAAAAAAAACACATTTCAATTTAATTTTGGTCTTTCAAGTTATTAGCTTCTACGAAAACAACACAATCTAGTAACGAACTCGGTAACTGTAATAACCTCTGTTAGCCTTTGAGTATTGGCGTTTGACGTTTGGCGTTGCCAGCGGCCACAACAGTAACCAAAAACATAAGACATGGGTTCAACCCAACAAGATGATGATAAAATCATTAAGCGGGAGATCCACCACTACGGACAGTTTTAGTCACCTACGAATCAGGTACTCTCCGATGACGAGGACCGCGAGATGGCCCCTTGACGATGGGATTGAGGGCGGAGCTGTCGTCCAAAATGGCGCAGCGCTCCCAGTGGGGCGTCCGCGACGATTGTCCGCATCTTTTGGAGCAAAGACATTTCAGGGAAGCCATTCTCCCCCCAAAAAGAGAACACAAAACTCGTCCCGTAGAAGAAAAGGCGTTTCGGGTCGGAATGTTCTTTTTTTGACCGTTTGGCGGCGTTGCCGGTCATTAGTGTCCAAGCGGGAAGTTTACAAA
This sequence comes from Melogona broelemanni, assembly GCA_033995665.1. Classification (NCBI taxonomy): domain Eukaryota; kingdom Metazoa; phylum Arthropoda; class Diplopoda; order Chordeumatida; family Chordeumatidae; genus Melogona; species Melogona broelemanni. The sequence goes on along the minus strand of JAUJYS010006179.1, from coordinate 9,646 downwards.
TTACCTTTGCACATCTAGCCAACAGATCGCAGCGGGTGGTGGGAGTAATGGCGGAGGTGGGGGGGGAGGTGGAGGAATAAGTATCTGGACTAGAAAAGGTGGGAGGAAGGGGGTCATCATGAGCCGGGCTGATGGCTCATCATTGGTGGCTTAAAGTTAAGGCCATGCCAGAACGATATAATTGTTTAATGGTCGCTCTCTCTAGCTGCGTGGTAGCGAGTCTGGGTTGATTAGTTCTGTCAGTTACTGCGTGAGGGCTTAACACTATTCATGTTCAATGATACTTGTAAAAACGCCAGTCAACTAATTTAGAGCACCTTGCTCGATGTTTGTTGATGGAATAGCCTATAGTGAATTAAAAATATGTTGTTGTTAAGTCCGTCCTCAAGTAAAATAAAAATATACTTGGTCCAATATGACAACCTAACAAAATAATTTTCCACCTAATATGTAAAAGATTTAATTTCCCAAAGAACTACTACAGTAGTTAATAAAATAATTTTCTGTCGGGCTAGTTTAGAAAATAATTTACCACAGGATTAGTTAACATAATAATTTTCCACAGATTTACTGTAGTTTACAAAATAATTTACCTCAGATTTTCTGCAGCTTACAAAATGATTTTCTCATAGGAAATCATTCGTCGTGTCAAGTTAAGTTTACAAAATCGTGGAATTTTCTTTAGTGGGGAAATTCCCCTCACCGATTGGTTATCACTGCAGGAGATTATGAGTCTTCGTGTTGATGTGGCAATATGTGAAGGGCATAATTTCATCACCCGTGCCACATCAATCAAACAATTGCAATCCGAGATTATTGATTAATGTGAAACTAACTTAATGTGTTTAAATAGCAAATAAATTTCCGCCTATTGAAATACCGTAAAGTTAAGCATTTTGATTCAATAATAATAATAATAAATACGATATTGAACTTTTCACCAGTACACGTGACAGATAGAACAAAACATATTTCGACTGTTGTCACACTTGTCAGATCGAATGGCATGCTGGAACAAAACACCATGAAGCAAAATAAATGTCATGAATGTCAGATGAATTGCAAATAGTCGACGCTAGTAACGCCATCTCGTGAGAAGAGTGGAACGAAAAGAAAAGCCTCAATGGAAACAGGCGACTCTGTTCAGTTTAGTCCACTCTTTCAACGTCCCCTGAGTGCTCATCAGAAGGGGGTTAAAATTACGACCTGTTAAAAATATTCAATCAGCTTGGATCATAAATTCTCATCCCTAATGACAACCGATGGGTCGATCGGGGACTCGTTAACGAGCAGAAGGCATGTGGCACTGTGACATACCTGAAGCCGAGAGAAAGAGTGGGGTTTGCTCATGGCGTGTGCTTCAATGGACAGGGTGAGGAGGAAGGAGGGGTAAGTGCTCCGATTTGCAGAAATGTGCCCCAGTGGTGTAATAATCATTGCCACACATACTTGCGTTGCAAAGACTTTGTTTTCTTTTGTTCACCAGGAATCCCCACTGTACTGACACTGAAGGCTCCATTTTACCACCTCCACTGCCAGTCTCTAATTCCTGTACCAGTGTTGCCAGTTTTACATTCCAAATACTTTTCTGTCTGGTACGTGATCCCATTAATTCCCGACCCAGACCTCTAGAATTTGTCGGTCGAGATAAGTTCGTAGATCCGCCAGCCTTGGAAAATTGACTAAAGCTTTGAAACCCGTGCCTAAACGATGCAGATAAAAAAAAATAAAAAAATAAACAAACTAGTTAAACGAAGTGTGGTAGAGAACACTCTTTATGTTGTTTTTTATAGCAGGTCCTACACGTCAAAGATCCCTATTTAGGTAAGAATCAGAGACTTGACAAATGACCAGGTAGCCCCCTGGGGAGAGCTTTCAGATCGATAAGCGTTTGTTAAGCCCCCTTAACCGTTAAAAATATATCCCATACTGAAACAACAGAAGCGATAATATATTATACTCGTTTTAAACACCAAAGGAAATTGTCTTACAGAATTCATCATCAATCTCAAAAATTACATTTTATAATGTGCACTTGTAGTACGATAACCTATGGATACTGCTCTTTTGCCAAAATTAAATGGATGTAGTTTGCACTCAAATTTGGAAGACCGTTATCCCAATTATAAACTAAAACAGTTACCGTACCGTTATTGACTACAATCTACCTGCAGTTTAAAAAATAAAGTGTTTTAGAACTTTATGACAACAAACCCCATGTCACGTACACAAACAGTCCGACACAACTGTTAATTTCGTTGAGGAAATGTGCCAATTATCGCCACTGGATGTCGCTAGTTGACAATCAACGTCTCCCCCACCCCTCCCCATATTCACCTTTCATGGGCATGTAGTGAGGACACTCGCAACATGCTATGGTAAATTGATGACACGACAACCTGTCAATCACCATATTATATATGGCAGGGGTGGACTGCTGAGGTGAAAGGTGGGGGGTAAAAGGAAAAGGTGGGTAAAGCAGTGGCGGTGGGCGTGTCAGAGGAACATGCTCGATGGCACAGGGGGGCAATCAATCGATACGTCTTTGATGACTCGGCTGAAAAAGAGACGATCTTTCGTCAAAGAAATTTCCCTCACTAATTGCCGAAGACTTGACAAAATACCGGCGATGGAAATAGAGTAGGCCTTCAGGACGTTCAAACTATGGCGATTGTGTCGCCATCGCCGGCATAAATTTGCATTAAAACCGAGTCTAGTATTGGCATGTGGCCTCTATTGACACCGAATAATTGATAAGGATAAATGTGGACGCGTCCAATTACGATCGCGAATGGATTCCTTAAATGCCATATTACGATTCGGATTAGTGATTACGAAATCCTATTGCTGACTGATGAGTGATGACCTTTCAATACAATTACTGCAAATTTTCGTTTTTAGCGGCGCATGGTTGGTTTTTAGCAGGTAATTCATACCGTAGTGATAATGATGCAGAGAACAGATGTTGGGAAATGTTATTGTGGCTTTTAAGAAAATTATTATTTTTTTATTTGATCTACACGGTTTATCAACGCAAACAGTATCGAATTCGCTCCGTGCACTTATGATTCATCTTCATTTTTTTAAATTTATTTTGGAGGATTCCCTCACACTGAATGCATGTAATAAATCTTTAAAAAAAAGATTAATGTTTAAAGCACGCACTTTCGAGACATGGATTTACTTTGCTGACACTGCTTTTAAATATCGGTGAAACTTTGACGTTCATCACTAGAAAAATCATTATAGCTACAATATGTAGGAGCCGTTGGAATGCAATGGCTAGAAGAAATATATATTTTTTTTTTCGACCAGAGAGAAATAGAAACGTCAACTTCTTGTGTATATTTCATTAATACAAATTATACCAAGAACAATTATTACAATTACAAATGGTGGTAATGGAATTGTATACACATTGTATGCACATTATAAATAGACATCCAAAAAAATCAAAGATCTTCCAAAAAAATTGAAATTGAATTTTCATTGAAGTTTAATTACGAATGACATCGTATTTTATAATTGTCGCGAGCCACCACAGTAGGGCAAAGGTCACGTTGTTAATTTTTATTGGTGGACTTTGGAGGCCATAGGTGGTTTACCGTCCATACTATATCTTTTTGCAAGATTGGAAAGGGCTCGTGGCGAACCGAGCACAAGCGACTATTTTACGAGTCTCTATTTTCAGATACGGCATGCTTTTGGGTCCTGGGGGCCTTCCATAAAATCACCATTTATTAGTTAGCGTAATTAACGCAACGACATGCGCCACGACGAACCAAATTTTTTCGTGCGGTGGCCTTGAGTGCACTGCTGGAATTTATTCGTGCGACCTCCTAAGACTCGAGGCGCGCCTGAATGGACTTTAAAACTTAAAAAAAAATCGAAATTGAAATTTGCTGGACATGATACAGTCTAAAATGGTTGTTGATAAAAAATATTAAAAATAATAATAATAGAGAAAATCTGAGGAATACAAATTGGTAACACAGATTTTCAAAGAAATTTAAATCTCAATTTTCTTAGATAAAAATATCGATTGATATTTTTCGAAATCGATAAAAAATAAAAATGTCCATAATCGTTAAAAAAATACATATTAACGTAGAGTTCCGTGACCATAGAGGAAGAAAAACAGCAACTTTTTTGACGGAACTCTACGTTAATATATTGTGCTACAACATACAACAGCTCCTAAGCGAACGATTTTTAATTGTTAAAAAACATTAAAAAAAATAATAATAAAGCGAAAACTGAGGAACATAAATGTTTACACAGATTTTTTGAGAAATATCAAATCTCAATTACCGATTATCAAAAACTGTACCTGGTACATACTGCCCCCCCTCCCCCTGAGTATACATTGTAAATTAGGTTTAGTTCATAAAAAAATAACTTCCCAAAACATACGAATATAAAGCGTAAAATATAAAACGATTCGAAATGTATCTTTAATATAGGAAAATATTATTTACAATTTAATTACAGCAATTTAACATTGCTGTAATTTTAGTGTTTTTGTGTGTGTTTATACACGTATATTTAAGTGTGTAAAGTCAATTATTGAGTTTGACAATTTTCTAAGGCACAAAAACCGCACTCCACTACACACTGTTGAATGGTGATGGATCAAAATTCTAAAAAAAGATTTCTGTTATTTTATCATCATGTCAAATCATTTTTATACGAATTCATCGTGAAAACTCTTACTATGTACATAATTATGGTCAACTGAAAGACAAAAATAAAAACCAGAATTTATACTCATGACGATCGAATATTCCCTTACAAAAAAAGCACTATGTGCATATCCTATATAGCTTATTACTCAATAGTTCATTTTTCTAAGGGTATTTCCCCACATCAAATTTAAAATTTACTGTATTTGTTTTTTTGAAAAAGTAAAAAAAATTACTGTATATTTTTTGAAAATGTAAAAAAACAACTAGTGGTTGGTCTCAGGTGGACACTTTTCAGGAATGGCATACGTTTCAGGCCCGCAGCTACCGTACACTGTACGCAGCGCATACCATAAAGCCAAAGCTAATTAACACAACGGTAAACCATAGCGGGACGATATCGAGGGAGAAAGGAATCGTCAATGGCTTAAAAGCTTTGGCCTTTTCACTTCCCTGCTGCAGCAGCCGCCATCCGTTCTCCAATACATATTATAAACTGTAAATTAGGCTATTTCGCGGCGCCCAGCAACGGCTATATTTAGCATTCCAAAAAGTGTGCTTCAAAGGCCATCTAAACGGATACGGTGACTTTTCTAAGGTTCGGATCAGCACCCTGGGCAAGAATAGAAATCGGTGCCCCGAGTTTTCTACTTGTTCGGTCCGTAGTACCACTATTGCTCAATTTTGATTTTTTTAATCAAGCACCGCGCCACACATCGCACGCAGCTTCCTTCCTCTTCTTCATAACCCGTGTCTCTAATACAAATGCGGTCAATGTGTCTGATATAACTCGTCGTTGCCCAATCTACCGGAACACCCGGCTGCGGCGCAGGCGGTCCCGGGTTCGATTCCTGGCACGGGTAACTAAAAATGTACCCTTGAAGCATGGCCAAAGCATCACGAAGGTATAAGATTTCCTGAAGTGATATTCTCTGCAGAAAGTGGAAAAGATAAATAGAACTAAATGAAAAGAAAAAAATTATCGCACCTCGATCGAAAAGAAACCACATAGTGAAAATATTTCTAAAATTAATTTTATCCACCCATAATTAAAATCCACATTTATCGATGCTGGATTGAGGGTCGCTTCGTGGTGATCGGTTAGTGTAAGTTGCAAAAATAATCCTCTAAAACTTCTTATTATTATTTTTTAATCCTGATTACTGCAGTATTTTGAATAGTTTGTTTTTACAAAAAGTCAGAGAAAATAATTATAAAAGTTATACTCAGTATTAACACATAATTACAAAAAAAAAATACATAAAATCAAAACTACATTTTTTTTTAAATAGAAAAATTCCATTGAATCATAATTTAAAGAAACTTACATTGAAATGCTATGGGGTAACTGTGACGTTGTGTCCAATGTCACAGTTACCCCCAAAATGAATTCTACCCTTTCACCTTTTCGTTTTAACAACGACATTGTTCCTAGTTTATAGCACTATTAAATTTCGTTACCCTTGATAAAGCTTAAATAAAACTTACAAATCCAGGGAATAGATTTATTGCTACACCACACCTTATCCCTGCCTTATGCAGACAACATGCACCAACAACGATCTGAGCAAGGGTGTTATTTCTTCTTTAAAAAGAGAACAGTTGCCCATTTTCTCCAAGATGAAATTTCCCCTTTTATTCATCCCACCTCTGGCCATATTCACCCGCCTTTGGTGAGCTTATTGCCCCTGACTCCTTGTCCAGTAAATGGTGCTGGCTTAGCGTATAGCGGTCCTCCTATTATCTCCAAACCGATCTGAAGGTCTGATTCACCTGAGTGACCTTTCCGCGGTGCACGTGACACTACTGACACTGGCTGGTTGTCAGTTCGAATCCCGCTTTAACGCACACAGCCTCCATTAGGCAGAGATACAATGAATGTAAACACGAATTGTGCATAAACCTACCACGAGTGATCACAAGCATGGGCCTTAACATCATCTGTAAACTAGGCCTATATACGGCAAGTAGTGTCGTCATGTTAGATATATAATGAATACGACCAAAATACGTACCGATGGCTTAGTGGGTATGGCGACACCCCACGAAGCCGACGGTCCCGGGTTCGATTCCCGGCGCAGGCTTTCGTTTATTCGTTAGCCTGGGGTACTGGCGTCACCCCTGAGCTTCCATTAGGGAGTTCAGAGCTTAGGGGTGGATCCTGCAGTCTGGCTATTCCAGCGGCCATCCCTCTTCCCTTCCCTTCCCTACCCCTCACATATCTCCACAGAGACACGAAAGTGCAGTAATCCTGTTGTGCACTAGACGCTACGTTGATTTAAAAAAATAAATAATAAATATTGACGATACATTTACAGCATCAAATTTCATTCCCACGTGGCGAATTGGCCTTTCGGCAATAGCGCATATTTTTACCACGAAAGACGCTGCCACTACGCTACAGTCGTCAAAAACGGCATAAAACTTGTGGCAAAATTTACGAATCCGTTATTTATGGAGTAAAAAGCAATCTTGGGCCTAAAAATAGGCGCGAAATTAAGCAGAACAGAGCAGATGTCAAATGGCGGTGAACGTATATAGTAGAGGGGGATATGCACGAGACCATATAGCGCTATCCGGTGGTCAAGGTGTTCCCCTACCCACCCCCTCAAAAAAACGACAGACGGTACCCTGCTCTCAGCATAAACAGTGAGTGATGCCGCAAGATGACCGCCGCATATACTACGGGCATTTCATAAAATAATAAATAATTAACCGCCCGCAAAAGTGGGCCGGAAATGGCATCAGCAGTTTTGGTGGACAGAGGACGTACGAGCGAGCGAACGAGCGCCCCAAGCGTCATATATGGCCGAAGTGCGCTCCAACTTTGCATACAGTACAGCAGAGATTGAAAAACTGTGGTCATAATATTCCAAGACATATTGAAAGCGTACTCATCATGTGTAATTGAAATTTCGAAAAGAGAAGTTATCAGCACCATGCAAATTAAGTGTGCGTTAGTGTTAAAGTTGTAACAAAATATAGTTATCAACTGCATGTAGTGACCAGAGTTCGTTTTGTTCCTTTTCTAAAAGGAACCAGTTCCACCTTCCGTTCCTCTGATGAAAAAAGGAATCAGTTGCCGTTACAGTTCCTTAAAAACCAAAAGGAACCTAGGCGTTCCTAAGTTCCTTTTTCAAAAGATCCTGGAACCTTACCGTTCCTTCGATCAAATATATTTAAAAAAAAACATTTGGGGGAGTTAAAGATTCCTACCTTGGTCAGAAGGCTAGGGTAGGAAAAATTAAACGGTTGCCCTCTGGGAAGGGGGGAGTGGAGTCTTTGATATAAAATATGTCAGGCAGCCATATCTTAACAACAGTTGAAGAGAACAGAATTTCATGTAATTCCAAAAAAATGAGTAACAAGAAAAACATTATTTCAATAAGACCAATACTATACAATCACTATGATCAATACATGTACTTGTAATTCGATAATGCAAGCTCGGTCAAAATAAAGTTGGCGAATCACTGATGTAGATATACCCATTGATGATTCGGCGGCGAAATGGTATATCCGCTGGCCGGCTGTCCTGCCTGCTGTGGGGGCACGTTCGGACCTCACCCTGAGTGGACAATAAAATAATTCGGGACGAGAGCTTTTCGGGGTGTGTGGGTGCGGGAGCGAAGGCCGCAGGTCAACCATGGCGGCCAACAAATTGGTGAAGATGGGATTAACTGTCTTTGGATATAGGAAAACCGTTGCTATATACCCAATTTCTTGGCGGGAAGGTGCACAGACATATTGGAGATGGCGGAGGGGAGGCTGCATCACAGATGCCGGAGGACGGCGAAGAAAGAGGTGGCGGTCTGTCAACGAAAGAATGGAGGATTCTGGCGGCTTACAGGAAATCGACTAATATATGGAACATTAACGCTTTTGCTTATAATTTAAATATATTCAAGTTTTTAGTTTCAGCCATGTCTCTTCAATCAGACAACACTCTTCAAGATTTTAAGAACATCTTGCATCATTCACCTTTCAGGTGCCATCACGTACACCTATTTAAGATATGGCTTCGTCGAAACGCATCTAAAAAATTAAAAGTTAAAATTTGAAATATACGACGCTCTAGAAATGACGAAGTGCAAATTGTAACCAATTATCACACAAAATTTGCTATCATGGTATTGGAGACAAATGCTTGCAATCAGTGTCCTCTGTATCACAAACAGAAAAGAAACTGCATTTGTTTTCTTACGTCTAATTAAGAAGTCGCGAGATAGCTGATTGCAATAAGTAAAGAGCTATTGCAGACAATCTGAGAATAACGAGACGCACCTAGTATCATAAATAAAAAACTTTTTTTATGTCACCTTAATACTTTTGATGACAACTCATCATTTCACCTCAAACTGAAGCCCACCTGTCCCCCGCCTTCGCACTTTGCTCACGAGCCGCCAGACACACCTGAAGGGTGAATTGGCGGCAAGAGCATCGATGGACGCATGCCCTGCGCAAATAGGCGCGGTGGAATCCCTTCCACCAATCGCCCCCATCATATACAACGTCGGTCTACCCGAACACCGCACATACATGTAAAACCCGTGGCGTCAGTCAATTTCCGTAATTAAGAGAGAAGCTGTACAGCAATCGACGAAGGAGGGTTTACGGTATATGGCTCGGATCGCCGTGCAAGCTGTGTGTCAAGAAGGAAACCGCCTTAGACAATATGCCGGCCTCCATCTACTAAACCGCCAACACACCCCAATCCGTAAGATTAACCTCAAAAACCATATGGCCAACCCAAACTTTAACAACCTAATATCTGGTCTTTCAAATTTGGGACACTTTTATCCCAAAATTGACGTCATCACGACATCGAAAACTATTAATATAAATTTAAAGTGCATTTTTTTGTACTATACTATTAATATTAGAAAGGAGAGTTTTTTATTTTTATTTCGGATCACTGTAGTGATTATCACTGTAGTGAATAACACTACAGGAGGTTTTTGTTG
>JAUJYS010006178.1:0-10504 GCA_033995665.1 Melogona broelemanni | reverse complement strand
ATGTTCAATTCGACTCGCGCGGCGAGCGGCGAGCGATGACGTCGCGGTGAGTCACCCTGTTCGCTGTACTGATGCTGTGATTTGCGCGCTGCGCGTGCAGTCGCAGCGACTAGTAGCCTAGTGAAATACAGGCTTTAATGTAAACCCTCACTGAATCATCCGTCTTATCAAATCTAGCAACCCTCAAAGTGAATAAACACACTGAACAACATCTCGTCCTGTAGATCCTCACTGATGCCGCCATGCCGCTCTGAATCGTTGAAATTGCAATTGAATTGACAATTAATGCTCAGCTCAATGACAGCGCCTCTGCCAGGCAAAGCTTATCGAACCAACAGGAGACATGCAGAGATTGACATACAGGAGACGTGGTTCCGGAAAAGCCTTTCGTTTTCATTTTATTTTGGGAACATAAATGTAGAGTACCGAAAGTAGAGCGACCTAAGATTTGTACGGCTAGATTACCTAATAGGGTGATATGTGACTATTGAATAATGGGTGACATTTTTCTTTCATTTGCGCTTGCCTCACTTTTTCACCATGTAGCGCGAGTATGCCTGCTGGAGATAATTATGAACTGATGTATTATGAATATTTCCTTATGTCTGATCATATGAGCTGTGTCGCATTTCTTTAGTTTTCTAATCTTTTGTTTATTTTTCACATTACATTGCCATACGGGATTTAGAATCTAGATGACTATTCTTTTACGTTCCGTTCTATTGTACGTTTTATACTATTCTGGATGACGATCTTTTAAAAATCGCGGCGCTGCGCGCCCTTTTTCTTACCATACATAAATTATTGTTTTTTTTGTTCGATTACGCCCTCTCCCCCCCCTCTATTAGACTCTGCTGACCCCTCCGCTTTTTTTGGTAAATCGGGGACTGGTTTGGACACCTAGTGTGTTGGCATCACAAGAAAAAATTAAACTCAATAATCTCGCACTTAAAATACAAGACTGAATTTCACCGCAAATATTCCAATCATTTAAATGCGAACTGGAAGAAAATAAACCGTTACATGAGCTCTATTCCTATATGTCTTTGTGTCAACGGTATAATATCGAGCCTTGTAGTTTAGAACACAGGTAAAAATGTTAGTGAACGCAGCGAAACGCAACAGCTTGTGGCAGGCTGTGTCGCAAGCTTCGTGGATTCGATATTAAAAATTTATGTGTCTCCATTGAACCACACAGCATCGAGTTGATTGCGTATCTGCCCAGCTGCTGTCGAAACCAGTGCGTGATGCAAACGCGTTGCCTTGTACACTTTTCAATCGATTCATTTTGGCAAAGCTGTCACTAAAAACCAATATGGCTTTTTTTTCGTGTACGCGTTCAGTTCTAGCGCACGTTTTGCGTGGAAAGAAACTCCTCCGAAACAATAAGTGAGATTTTAAAATGAAGGAAAATGAAACGTACTTTCGAATAAATACTAATTGTGATAATTAACCTTAAATTTTAGTTGAAATGTTAGTTAGTTAGGTTATTGCAAAAAAAAATTTTCGATTTCAGATATTTAGATGTGCTATTTAATATATGCTATTTAATATTTTTATGTGATATTTAGGGAGACTTGCAGCAATGGTATTTTTTATTTGGCGTTTTTTAAAATCCATGCTTTCGTTTTATTTACCAAACTAAATTTCTACACCATGGGAATTGAGGCCAGGAGCCAAAAAAAGCGTTGTACTAATTGGCAACTTAAAATAAAAAAGATATATTATTGTTGTACCCTAAAATTGAAATTCTGCACATAAAATTTAACGAGTTTTGTGCGTATAAAACCGTACAAAATATGCAAGTTATGCCCAATATTACCAGTTGTATGAAAATGTAAGGAAAATTGTTGCTGATTCAACTCGTGTGGCCACGGATAAATATTATTCTTCATAATTTTATTAGAATTCTTTAGACTTAGACTAGCCTAAAAAGAATAGCCTGCATTGAAAGTTTTCATTGAAATGTTCTAAACTGGCCTAACATTTAATCTCTCAATTACACCTAATAGAACTGAATAGAATAACTCTGTAATGCAATTACCAGAGCTAAGATGGGCCTCCGCGAGTAAGAAAAGAAAACAGGCAATACTAATTATTCATTTTCTTTATTTGTCCTCCCGTCTACTGAATATTAAATTCAATAACTGTATGAATATTTGATTTCACCGCACTTTCGTTTGCTACACATCGGTTTGATTTTTTGAAAACATGAATTCATCCTCCTGAGATCCCCTGTGTACCCCAATGGCATTGAAAATGAGCTGAGCTCGTTTCTAAGTCGGGGTTTACACGATTGATCCAAATTATTTATTCCGTGGCTCCGTGGCTCCATGGAACCACAAAATCGTTTGCCCGTAGCGTTTTTTAAAGACTCCTAGATGACGCATTGATCATTGTTTGCTTCATAAATGAAAAAATATATTACTATTTTTAAATGAATACATATTTTTGTTGATCAGCTTCAAGGAGTCACAATGTGACGCATAGTAAAAATAGACGACCTCTAAGACATACACGAGATGGTCATAGGCCGTCCTTTAATGCAAACAAATTAGCTGCACGACAATATGATCGGAATAAAAAAATATCTCTTGGGGAACGTTCGTTTGTGATTGTTATTACGACCTTATTGCCATGTAGCTACATTAATTATAAGCAGTATTGCTTTGTGTAAAATTTATGTATTTCAGCCGCCACAAATGAACGTCAACTGAGCTTAATTTTTATTCTAACTACATTGTTGTGTAGTTACATTAATTATAAACTAGCAGAAGGTTTCAAATGCCTGTATCTAAATGAATTATAATAATATTAACTAGAATAAGGTATCAGATGCCTTTAATTATAAGGATATTCATTCCCGCTAAACAAATAAAGAAATTTAGGAATAAGAAACAATTTTTATCCAATTATTATTGGAAGATATTACAATAGCAAACAAAAAAGTTACGTACAGAGGATTATTCGTAGGTGCAGATCTCAACGAAATGCTACTTACACCACACCACGTGACAACATCCCGCGAAATATATAATCAATACAATTTGAATTACAGATGTCTCGGTTGGGACGATTGAGAGCATAGCAGGCGAATAAGCTGATCACTATACCTCTTGGGACATGAATTTCAAAACGAAAAAAAAAGTGAAAAAATACGGCGACATGCCCATCAGAAATCCAAAAATATCTAGATACAATTTTTATATAAAGGCACAAGCATGAACAAACAAATGAAAATCGAAAATGCCAACAATGCCGTACCGATGGCTCAGTGGGTATGGCAACATCCCATGGTGTCATTATGAATGGATTGTTCGTCGGAGCCGTTGAGTTGCAATAGCTGAATTTAAAATATTTCCTCGACCAGAGAGAAACGGAAACGGCAACTTCTTGTGTATTATTGTATATATCTGATCGCTCATGTCATGGTCGTGTAACCTAGCCGTATTATTTTATTATAAAAAAAAACACAAGAAATTTTACTGACAAGAACTTTGTACTTTTTACTGATGTTGTTATAGATGAAGTAACTCAGTATGTCGCGGAATGATTAAAACTACGGTTGAATCCTATCGTCTATCTTTTTAACAAGCTATTGGTCAACGAAAATTCATCACCCCCCCCCCGCCACTCTCCCAACCTTCACAAGATAGACTAGATTCAAAAGATTAACGACGATACGATTCAACCTTAGTTTTAATCATTCCACGACATACCGAGTACATCTTAAATCAAATATCGGCTATCGCGCAAGGAGGAATTAAATTTTCTCCGAAATCATATACGAACGGAATAACGGAAAAACTTTTCTCATGCTCCCTTTCCCTTACTTATTTCCTTTTCGAAGTCCGCCCACATCCTCCCCGCGGAACACAAATAGGAAACCTTGATTTAGAGAATTCATAAACGGCGAATAGCTGCATACAATATTCATGGCACATAAACTTCGTTGTCGTTGTAATTCAATTTTTAGCATTCCCTATTTGCACAGGCGATGCATAATGACGTAGACAAGTCCACTGGCGGCTACAAAATTACATTAGCCCCGAAGCTAACGCGTTACCATCATTTTGACAATTGATGGCCCTGCCTGACTCGTGTCCGACTGGAAAACGTTTGACAAGGAGGTGAAAGGGGTCAGCTAGTTGGGGATTACACGCATCGTGTGCTCAGAGCCGATGTTTGTCAGAAATAAACAAGGGAACGCGATCTGCGCGAAACCTCATTGTTATCATCTGATAGTCGGCTTCGCGTGTATTCTTAATGTTCCTGGGACCTGCGGGTTTGAAAATTTGGAAGTCTTACAACCACTCGCCAACACGACATTCAATGGTCTGAATAACGACGATGCAGAAACCAATACTGACATGCAGGACCTCAACGCAATGATTGTGGAATTACAATACACGACGCCAATATAAATTGTATTTGAAATTTCGATGGAGCTAAACGAACGACCTTCCCCCCCCCCCCCACACTGTCACTCATCTTTAGACTTTAGCTCATTTCTCCGTTTGCTATTTGAATGAACGGTGCTAAATGTCCACGCTAAACATTCTCGCGCAATGATTAGGGCGGAAATCGGCTTCAGAACTATCTTTGTGTTTCGTTCTGACTAAACGTCCCTACGCATTTTCCTGAGTTGAACCGCTTTTCGAACCATAACAGTGGTAACACAAGTCCGAATCATACCCTTCAATGATAAAATTATTTTGTGACGTCAGAATCATAACATTACCCAAAAGCAGCCTTCAGAGGCGCCTATGGAGTGGGCCACACGACGAAGATATTCTATTTTAGCAACTTTAGTATCTGAAGCTCAGAAATTGAAAGGAATTAATTCGAAGAAATTTGAAAGAAATTATCAATTACATTATACATGATGGCTCTGTGGGCATGGCAACATGATCCAGAGCGGACGGTCCCGAGTTCGATTCCCAACGCAGGCTCTCGTTTATTCGATCCTGGGGTACTGGCGTCACCCCTGAGCTCCCTGTCCAGAGCTTAGGGGTGATGGCAGCCTGACTATACCAGCTGTCACTTCCATTCCCATCAAGGTCCCTGCCCCCACATATTGCCATAGCTACATGAGGGGTATAAATCCTATAGTGATATTAATTTAAAAAGACTTTCAAATTCACCGATAGACAGGATAGTTATGAAACATGACTACGTGGTGCGCATGCGTTAATCTATTATTTACACTGTTTGTAATAATTTTTTATTTTTATGAACAACGTTGACACATTACTTACCATATATGTAATTGTGTTTAAAAGTTTCTGGTTGTATTAAAATCATCAATATACCAAGAAGTTGCCGTTTCCAGTTTCTCTTTGGTCGAGAAATATATTTCATTTTAGGCTATTGTTTACGGATAGAGGCGATGCCGGGTGTTTTACGAATAGTACCGTACTCGACAAGATTTTAATAGCAAAATAACCGAGCCAACAAAATTCCTTATTCTCTGTGTTTGGAATTTTTTCCAGCTTTCATCGTGGCATTTTTTAGATTTTTTTCGCGTAAAAACGACGTAATTCTCGCAATACACTTTGACTATCAACTGCGCAGTTTATTGGAGAAAAGGGGCGTGGAGTAACAGTATAGTAAAGTCACCACGCTTTACCCAGTTGGTAAAGCGTAGTGACTATACGTACACAGGGTACCTACGTAGATCAAAAACAGAAGTTTCGGGGAACGTTGAAGCCGGAACTAAGAATAATGAAGGACACTCCTGTCGCTGCTTTTATGCGCCATTTTTATTTTTCAATTTACGAAACTGTGACACATTCCCTACGGAACGACAAACGATCTAACCGCGTTCCACGCGCGGAATTCTTGGGCCACCCGTGTTTCCATAAATCCTAGTGTAAACGTGTCTCTGTGCGTTACAGTTATTTGCGCCATCTGGTGCCAGATGTTGGGTTGTTTTCGGGGCTACGAGGGAAAGACGAACTGAGTGTGGCATTCGTTCGATGCTGTTCCGGGCAGATCTACTATTTAAATGCAAGACATCTTGCTCTTGTTTTGTTCCAGAAAATCAGCATATCGATTATAATCGATATTTTTGGAATACCTCCTAACACATAATCCTAATCAGTATTCACATAGTTCGATGTATTTATAATTCGATCCTAGTTCGCTGACTATTGTTTATTTTTACTTTGGACGGACGAAAAGTCACCTTAATTGCGTCTCGTTGATTATGACATGTGGTGACTTTAGAAAAGGTTATACAAAAAGGTTATCAATAGGTTAAGTTCAAAATTACGTTTTTCATTTGGTTCAAATTGTCATTGGTTATAACAGGTGGGCAGGTGTGTTTTAGTCGAACAGTCAGCAATATCAATTCAATTTCAATCATTTCTCTTGCTTACCGTTCCAAGCGCTCTTAGCTGCGAATTGACCATTTCCACTTTCATGAAGCCTCACTTGCCAAAATATGCGACACCTATTTAATAACGCACCGCGCCCACTCCGAGACTACGGACCTGCGTGTGATAAAAAGCAACCTATTGTGACAATTTGGTTAAAGTTGCCACCTAGTGAAGAAGCGCAACGCCCATATGCGGACACATTGGGGAACAGCTCTGATGGCATTGTTCTCTCGCTACTGCGTATCTGTTGCGCAATACAACCAGTTATGGGAGGGGGGATAACGTGTGCATTGTGCAGATCTTAAAATCTTAAGGGGTGCAAAGTATTCGTGAGGTTTTGGAAATTTTATGGAATATTATCAGATTATTTAGAAGATTTTTCTGGATTTCTAAATATTTTGGGAGATTTTTAATGATTTCGTATGAATAATGAAATTTCGTTTTTTTTCGGGATTTGTATACTTTATAGGAATTTTGAAATTTTTAGGAATTCAAAGTTTCACCGCTTAGGGCACTCATTTTTCGTGGCTCCCCAAGAATAATGATATTTTCAAATAAATAATTCATATTTTTTGGGATTTATATATAGGAATTTTAAATATTTTTTGAATTCAAAGTTTCACCGCTTGGGGCACTCGGGCAAGCTCACAACGCCGTGTTTTAACTACGTGCAAAACTAATATAAATATTAATACGCCTATGTATCTGGTAGACGCGGCCAACGGCTCACTGTCCCCAAAGTTAACCAACAAACTCTTGCCCGTTCCACCTGTAGAGAAATGTTGATATTCTGGCAGTTCGGCTCCTAGCTATTTTCCTAGGCGAAATACCCAGCGCGCCCAACGGTGCAACCGTGCAAGCCGTAATATAAACATGTACTTTTAGTAATTTCGTTGAAAATGCAACGGTAAGATGCGTTTATCTTCAGGCATTAAAGAAAATGCTACGCGACCACGCACAATTAAGTTGTTGCTACTCGCCGATGACGGCGCTGGGTGTTTCGCCGTAGGAAATTATTTACAAGTAAATCCGTCTAGATCAAATATTTGTCTGTACGTATCTCCACCGCAAAAAAAACAACATGCACGACGAACCGCCAGTGAACCATCACATTTGATTTATTCACGTGATTCCATTTATTCCAGCGAGGATTTTGCTTTATTGAATTTCGTCGAAAAACTGTCCACACTCTCTCACTATCTCTCTCTCTCTCTCTCCCTCTCTCGGTGGATTGGGGTTCCCTTTTATTTGCGCGTAAATTGTCGTGAAAATCGGTCACGTCATCGCTGATGTGCTTCTCTTTCGCGCGGAAATAAAAATAAAAAGCCGCTCGATGCGGGGGGGAATGATGAAAGGGAAAATAAATAGATAAATAAAGACTGCGAGACTGTGTATTGACGACCGAGTCTAGTCACAAAAGAAGAGCTTTATGACTGTTTGAGCCGGGGTCTTTTTTTTAAAGATCGACCGGAGGAATTTGAGATAGCGGTTTTTGAGTGCTCCTGCACTGTCACCAACGATCTTCGGTCGAAACATAAATGCATATATACAGCTGGACTGTTGCATCGCCTTAAACATCTAGGGGGAGAATTTCGTAGAACTTCTTTAAGCGCGCCAGGAATCGCCTCATAAATTCTGAAATGACGAGTTGTATCAATAGATAGATCGCTAGCTCGATAGATGGCTCGGCAATGTGATCATATAGACGAAAGAAATTAATAACGAGGTACAAAATCAACCATGGTTAAAATACAAGGTGTGGCAATAAAGTTCGTTTAATGACGTAGTTAAAAATGCGCAGTAGTAACCTCACATGGAAACGGCTTACAATCCTTGAAAATAGTCCCCTTCTCACACACATTACGAATATCTGATAACGTGTGTACAAATCGACGAAAGCTCTTGAAAAGTCCTCCAAAAGTACTAGTAAAGTAAGTTTTGGATGACTTTTAAAGAGCTTTCGACGATTTGTACACACGTTGTCAGATATTCGTAATGTGCGACGGGGACTATTTTGAAGGATTGTAATGTATGTAAGAGCTCATCACACACATTCGGACACCACATAGCTTTATTAATACTGATTTCGTAATACGACTGCGGAGAAAAATCGAATGCCTAACGCGCCAAAATCTCGACTGGCTTTTAAATTTCTGAGTTGTTACTCGGTGTGGCTGGAGGTTGGTTAGCGATGAATGATTGCAAAGGAAAGGGGAGGGGGAGATGGGAGCCAAAATGAAATCCAGCTCGCTAAACAATTTGCAAATATGGATGCTTACAAGGACCGAATTAGTCTACAGGGTGTGCTCACACGGCGATAAATCATACTAAGACCCACTACTCCACTAGGACATTCATATCTGAAAAATATCGAATATACTACAAGATTGTAACGAAAGATCAATAATAATTTATTCGCGATCAAAGCGAATTGTTCCACCTATTTTTTCTCCTTGCAGTCCTTATTTTCACATGCCCGGTATCGGTACATCTATTTGTTCTACATGGATAGTGTTACACATACACCTGTACGTTCGTTTTAATTTTTCCGATTCGACACGAATTCTTGAGCACTTTAATTATCCACTGCTTTAATTAACACTGCTATAATTAATAAAAATTGTCACTTTAATTAATATAAAAAATTTAAAATTAAAATTTTAGTGAACAGAAAAGTATTATTTTAATTAATAAAAAGTATTGCTTTAAATCCCTGCCCCTCGCACATCTCCATAGAGACATGAGGGTGCAGTAATCCTGTAGTTCATTAGGCGCTACGGTGATTTTAAAAAATAAAAAAATAAAATTAACAAAAAGTATTACTTTAATTAATAAATATATTATTACTATTATTATTATTATTATTTATTGACCATTCTTTAACAAGATATGAAAAAGAATAGACATCACCCTAAAACTCTGGGGAATTTACCCACCCCCCACGCGATGCTAGCTATGAGGGGTGGTTTGAGTGGTTGGTTTATTCAAAAGAAAGTTTAATTTTAAAAGGCTTTTTTTACAGGATATAAGGATTTTAAAACGTTTAATTAATTAAAAAGATTACTTTATTGAAAAGAGGTTTAAATTTAAAAGGTCTTTCATGTAAAACATGTTATTTGATAGAAATTGCCTGTGACTATTCCAATTTCACCTTATATATGGGGGAGATGGAAATGAAAGTCAACACGATTTTGGTAGCGTAAGATTTTTCTAATTTCCGGACTAGAGCAGAAAGACCATTTCGATTTCTACTATTCGAGTTCTAGTTCTAGTTCGAGATCGAGAGAGAAAGAGAGAGAGAGAGAATGGAAGCTGCCGCCCCAACTGCCCATGTTGACGTTAAATCGTTTATTGCTCGAGTTACGAATCGAATTCTAGACGAACTGTTCAGGGAATAGGGACTTAGGTGGCCAACCATGCTGGTGTCACCATTGCTGGCGATATTCCATATAGCTTATGCACGCGAGTACGAGCTGTTTGCATGGTTGTGCGGATGCGGAAACTCATTTCCCAGGCAGATAACGAGATTCGCCTCGGGATTCTCCATAGAGTTGGGAGCGGCTTGGAGAGCGGAGGTAGCGCTGTAGTTCCGCGGCAGCGTCAGAGCTACTAATGATCAATTAATAGCTTCGAGCATTGCCAGGAAGCGACGAGACAGGAGCTGGGCTATGAAGCTTCAGGGGGGATAAAAAAATGACATGCTGCTTATGAAATTCGCGCTGAATCATATGCAAACCACACGTGCGTAATTGCACGACGAGCGTAGGTGCCGTGTGATGCAGTGGTTATCGCATTGGGCTGTTTCGCCCACGATTGCTGGCCAATTGCCGATCAATTGCAATTACAATATATACCCGCAATCAGCCCCTTTTTAGGGGGGCCAATGGCGGGGGTCAAATACCAGTTATGGACAAAGATGGCGTTACAAATCTTCCGAACCTCAGAAATTTAGAAATCATTTAATCGTGTTATATAAATCACTGTAGTGCCTAGTGCACTACAGGATTACTACACCCTCGTGTCTCTGGAGATATGTGAGGGGCAGGAAAGGGAAGGGAAGAGGAATGGCAGCTGGAATAGCCAGGCTGCAGGATCCACCCCTAAGCTCTGGACTCCCTAATGGA
>JAUJYS010006177.1:0-10505 GCA_033995665.1 Melogona broelemanni | reverse complement strand
CAACCCCCCCCCCCCCCCCCCCCACCAGAATAATATAGAGGTGGACAAATGAATTTTACACCCTCCTTTCCGACAAATAGGATCGCATACATACCCGGTTGTGGTCAATTACGATTTTTTGGTTATCACGACCGGTTTTCTATATAGCCAATAAATTTTCAAGGAATAAATTATTCGACTCATCTTTTGGTTCGAGGGAACAATGTCGGAATCGGCCATGTATAAATTAAACGAAGGTGCGGACATGGATTTCGATATGACATTGAACTCCTTCCTAAAGGAGTAAATTTGACCAAAGAAAATAAAAATATTGCAATTAGAGTTTAAAAAAAAAATTATGAATACAAAATTACTTTTTTAATGTTAGGCATAACTTACATCAGCGAACAAATTGCCTGTCAAGTGGTAAAGAGCAGCAAGACAAAATGAAATTCCCAAAATTCCCAGCGAAAAAAAAAAACAGTATCCGTCTCATTTATTACTCAGGATACGGCGACACTAGCCGAGGTTAAAGGGGTTGTTTGCGTTGCCCGCGAACGGCCGAAGAGGAACTCTCGTCCCGGCCTAAGGTGCGCAAAACACCGACGACGTTCAAGTCCGTCGGCCCCGGGCTACAGCGCCTTCTCGTTTCGTCAAGAATTTAAAATAAAGCGAGGTCTGGGGTCGGGGTCGGGCGAAAAGCAGTTCATCATCATGGTGGACCGGGGCGCGCGCGCGCATAAATAACTTCCCCTCACTCAATTCGCAAACGCGCGTCCTTGCGCGCCGGCAATCAATTAAAAAACGCGCCGAGGCCGAACTGACAGGGGTGCCTGGGTCAAAGTTCGCGCACCATGAAAGGCGAGGTGGGGGTGGTAGCAAGGTGGACTCCGAGAGGGGTGACGACGCGAAAACAAGAGAAACGTGCGATCACCCTTCCAGACACGCGCTCTCAAACCAGAAGGTAAACGTTCACCGATACCGAGAAATTGCCGAACGACCCCTGCCGTATGTCAACATTTGTCTTATTAGTTTTTTCGGCAAGCGGCAGGGGTTATGTTGGTGTTGTTGTTTGGTGGGTGGGGGGTGACGAGAGGTGGTGTGGAGAAGGAACACGAACGCCTCTCGAGTTGCCTCGCGACCCGAACGGAATCGCAAAATCGGCGTGCCTAATCAGTGTCACGCTCTCGGTAATAGTTTCGCGGAGCTGCACGTTTCTCGAGAGGAGATGGAGAGAAAAAGTCACTGCCATTTTTCTAAGCGCAGACGTTTGTTAGTTGTTGGCTAATCATTGGAAGCGATTCGGTTACGTGCACAAACACTCGGTTGCCAGCTGCCTTCGCAAAAAAGTTGGTCAAGTTCGGTCAACCCATGCATTTTGGGAGGTCGCCCGCGCTCGAGACCCAAGACAGTCAATATCTCGGTCTTGATTATTATGCAAATGATTGATAATCTATTATTATTGGGAATAAAAAAAAACTAAAGTCGTACAATCAGCAGTGCTGGGTTGAAATCCTCATCGTTATTAATTTTATACAGTTATTGCTTTTCCCGATTGTATTCTTGGTCTTGTCGTACTTCTCCAGATTCACGTATGCAATACCACACAAATAATTCACAAAAAGTTGTTTTGTAACGTTAACATTTTCAACAAGAACGAATCGAGCGGTTATGGTGGTGGCACCGAGGCGAACAATTTACGAACGTCGACGACATGAGATTGGCGTCGCGACCCCACACGCAGCGCCCTCTAATTATACAATGAGCGCGTGACGAGTGAGCGCAGGGGTCAGGCGAGGGTCAATCAATGGCGGTGCTTCGGCAGAGGCGGAGAGGCCCTCCCAACGCGTGGGCGTACGTCACTCGGGTAACGAACATTTTGCGCGAACCGCGCGGCACACACATATACACGAACAATTTACTAACTTGTCATTCAAGAAGAGGAGAAACATCCGATATATGTTTTTTTGTCGATTCTGATTTGCGACGTGCGTGCAGATACGCGAAAGCTAAAAAGGCAACGAACTTCCATCGATCATCGTATTCTTAAGTGTCACATCTGCAAGCCCTCGGGCTTTAACGAAGGCTGGAAACTACTTGGGTTTGTTTTTGCTCCTTCAAATCGGGGGAAAGTAATAATATCGATATCATCGAATATTATACTGTCAACTTTTCTGAAAAAAAAAGAGTAGCGTAAGTCGACAATTTAACCTTACTTTGAATTAGTGGTTCGCTTTATTATTCGAATAGTCAAAACTATAAACTGATTTCGAAAAATATCGATAAAACTGTCGGCTCTTTTGAGCCCCCACTAGAAATAAATTAACTACTAGGGTAAATAATTATGGTATACTGAAAAATTATGTTACATTATTGTTACGAGAGGGAAAAGTCGATATTTTGAATGCGTAACGGTGACATGGATCGCATTGAAAATACATTGCTTCTCCCGTATTTGGCAATCACACAAAACACCGAGCCTTACAATTTGCCTATGTTCGCGGGCAGCAGTGCTTTTCGCAAAGCATGAAACGCGGCTATACGGGGCGCTCCAAAAATTATAATGTCTATGCCAGAACGCACGTTTATTAAGGTTAAATCAGAAAACCGAAAAAACGTCGAAAAACGGGTAGCGAAATCATGAGTTTTATAATTTTTCAAATCACGAACTATCCGCCTACTACGCACGCCTATATCCTAAGCACACACACACAATGGCGTCAGAATCGTATAGCACGTGCGAACGCACACACCCAAAAGCCATTCACTCCCCCTTCCCCCCACCACCACGTGTGTGTATGTGTAAAGGCCGCCACAAAAATAATTGCATTTTAAACGGGCGCCCCGCGCCTTTTTCTATACGCACAGTCTCCCCCCCTAAAAAAAGCTCATTGTCCATTGTAAATGCCCGCCTTTCAGCGTCGCCCCGTCGCCGCTAACGTCGTTCGCCAATCACCGCACGCGCGTTTGTGTTCGGCTCCGCACACTTCAATTTCGGTGATCAAAACACTCGAATCTGTTCGCATTCACCTGGTTCGCAGAATTTTTCTTCCTCGCATCTCTCTTCCTTTTGTCAACCACCAGCTCGTGGGGGCGAACAGTCAATACAAATTTAACCATCCCTCACTCCCCCTACCCCTCCCCACATCTAACCCCTTAATTTCTTTTCAGAGATTCTCTCTTCCTAATTCCTTCCACCGCTCTCAACAAGCATTAGCCACCACCACCTCACCCACACCCCGAGTTTTATTTCCAATTACTATAAACAGCAAATTAGCGGAGAATACGGAAAGACCTTTCCCGCTCCTCGCATATAATAAAAATGCCTGCCTTTGTGGTTCCCGAGTCTCGCAAGCAGCCAGTCCAAACGTCGACATTGAGCCCGAGCATTCGACTGAAGCGGAAATAAAATTCAACCTAACTAACAACCCACCGCAGCCATTTAAAAAAAAAAAACAGGAATCGAGCGGTGAAGCTACAAATTGAAAAACGTCTTCAAGGACAACGACAGGAGATTTGACTGAACATTCCAAAGAAGCAGAATATGAGACACTCTTCAAAACGGTCAGACATTTTAAAATGTAACTAAGGTCGTTACAAATTTTGAATGCGAATAAATATTATTTTACTACAAGCACACCGGGCCCACCAAGGGGTTAAAGTTTCGTATCTTCTGAAAGAAAAGAGAGAAAAAAATAAAAATGAAGGGCGGGGGTGGTGGCAAACCGAGCAAGGAGCATGGCCGACCAGTCGTCGGCGCTACACACATACACACACGCATACCTACTGCGGCAGCCACATATCCAACCCCCCAGCGGGAGAGGAAACCACAAGATGAGTTGTGGGCTTACAGTGAGGAGAGGAATTCGGTAGTTGTCATAAGTTAGTTTACGATATTGCCTCGTCGGGCAATTTCAGTTGGCGACATGACAACGTATAATTTCCACCGAGATATGTGTGTGTGTGTGCCTCGATGCTACAGGCATATTGAAAAAATAAAGTGGAAGGAGGGAACGTGTATTTTCCTGACCGGGCGAAACACGAAACAGAAGAAACAAGAAATGTAAAAATTGGTGGACAACGTGAGGAAAAATGACCAAGAGGAGGAATAACTAGGAGGCGGAGTAACCAGAAGGAGGAATAACCAGAAGGAAGCGAGCACATTTGAAAGAAAAAGATAAAAACACGACAATGTGAGACAAGCTACATGTATCTGAAGTGAACGTATGTGCTCGCTTAACATATTAACAATTTCAGAGTTACAATATGCTATATTAAAAAGTTAGAAGTGCACTGCATATTAGCTTTTCTAAACATTCCAATGAGTTAATTTAATGTTGCACTAATTAAAATCAGTAGAAAAAATAGTTAAGATAGCAAGACACTTTTAATTCATCAAATACATGAACAAAACACACGAGAATTGTTGGAACGTGAATTGTGATTTTTTTAATGTGAATTTTTATGTTTGAATCCCAATTAGGCATTTCCACAATTGCAGCTGCTAACGAGCTTGCACAAAAACTGCTAGAATTTAAACGTCCATGGTACCCACGACAAGAAACCGAAAGCGGGTGAAAAATAACTAAATTCGCAATTTACGATTGGAATAAAAAAAATATATATATACTGGGTAGCTCAGAAAAAAAGATCAAGTTACAAATGTTGTTATTGTTTCTATAATATTGTACCGATTCGTTTGAATTTTTTGCATGCGGCGATGTTTGTATATTTGTACAAAGTACTTGTAAAAAAAAATGAAACGAATCGGTACACTGTTATAGAAACTATAACGACATTTGGGACTGGATCTTTTTTTTTATTTTTTGAGCCACCCTGGATATATTGCGGAAAAAACGATCGTATATATAGGTAAAGGATTGCGTTGTGCTGATGCGGTTAAGTCGAGTTGGAAAAAGAAAAGCAGCGCGGCCGGGGAAGAATGACTTTCTGGTGAGATTGGCCGAAAGTTGAATTTCTCACCGAGGAAACGCGCGCAACCGCCGCGAGCAGATAAAAAAGAACGAAAGGAAAAGACGATAAAAATAAAAACCAACATCCCCGCATTAATGATAACGGTGGATAATAATGGCGTTTCATTCCCAAAAAGAGCGTACGGATGCTCTCGTGACGTGTGGAGTTTTGACGGCGGGTGTGGAGAAGCCATTTGCATATACAAACAAGACACGATTTGCTGCACCGCGCGAGCTGAACTGATATGAACTTTCGCAGGCCACCGGAAATAAACGTGAGGATTTTATGTATACTGTTTGGTACAATAATATGGAGCAAAGGCCGCTCACAGACAATGAAGAACTCTTGTCATTAAGGAAGCTATTTATTTCGCAGACTGAAACAAACTGGAGGAAAACTGGAAAACAATATCTGGAAATACAACTAGTATATCCATTTAATTTGATCGCACCATTGGCTATTGAAGAGTATAATCAGATGGATTAGCGAAAATTTTGATTGCTTATTTCGGATTAGCGAAATCGTCACAACAAAGCCGCTCAAGGAGATATATTAAGAGTTGACCGACAGAAGAAATGAGCTTAACTACGTCTTCAGCATCTCTAACAAGTGTATTAAATATTTTAGCTATTAATATATATTATATATAATATATAATATATATATTTGTGACAGAGTATAATATTATATTAGTGGTTCGGAAACGCACCCTGTACATGCACCGTGCGATAGACAACACACGCTGCTCTTGCAAGTCCTATTTACAAATTTGTGGCACACAGCGTTTGTTCCAAAGCACGCGCGTACGCGCCACGAGCACACGCACGCCCGGAGCGAGTGTCTGGATCAATAAATGCCTTCGCTCCCGAACACAAACTTAACTAATTTTGTTTTAAGCTGATGTCGAAGAGGGTTTAAGTGAGCTCGGGCGGGTGGCCCCCCAGGTCTCCTCATCAGACCCCAGCCCCTAATCAATAAAAATTAATTTGATTTAAACATGTCTGTATTTCACAAAATAGTATATGGGGATAAGTTTCGACAATTTTGAATAACAATTTTCACATTTCAATGGCAGACAAGTTATATATATATATATATATATATATATAAAATAAGCTTAAAAAAAAAATATTTTTGAAGTGTGTGAACGGGAGTTTTTTAAGTATAAGCATTGCAAAGAATTGAAGAAAAAAAATATGGAAAAGAGGCAGTCGAAATACAAATATATCGATACAGCCAGTTTCAAACACTGAAAATCAACTGTATCTTTGACAGATTAAAAAGTAGGAAACCTAGTATTGTACGAATGAGACATCACAAGCTACCAAACAAATACGCTATAGAAAAAATATGCAAATAAATCCACAGAAGATCGCCTGCGCGTCCCATCTATGGGGGAGGCGGAACGTAGAACGGTTATACACGTAGTAATAAGAGATGACGGGTAGGCAACTACTCCAGCGCTTCTCAAAAATCCTATAAAATGCTGAACCACCTCTCGCACAACCGAGTCATTTTACCCGTGCAGCAAGAGTCGTGCAAGCCGAGCTCCGTTGCGTCAGGCAGCAACAGCAGCAGCCAGAATGCTAAATATGTAAACCAATTAATCCAAATTGTCGCCGAGCACTCCAGACAACCTCCCAACCTCCACCCCTTCCGGTGAGACGAGCTCTCGCAGAAACAACCGCTGCAGGGCAAACACACCTTCCGAATATTCAAGTCGAATAAACAAACCCTGGGGTAGTAGAGACTGCAATACAGCGGCGGAGACTGAAAGGGGTTGGGGGCGGGGGTGACAGTCCCTAGTGAGACCCCGCACAGAGACAATTACTTACCCGAAATTGAAGACGAGTTACTGGCGGCGAAGATCCATCCACCAGGAGATTGTTTACGCAGAACTAAAAACAAACAACAGTCACCTCTCTCAACGAAATCAATGGCCTATGTACGCCAGTTGACTGAACGAGATGAGCCTGATGTAGGCCTTTGTATGTAAGGACACGCGTTTCGTTTTAACGTTAATAAGATGCGCGCGACATACACGTCAATTTGTAATTAATTGCTAAATTGGCAGAAGACACACACACACACGCGCGCAAAGACGCTGGTAGTCGCGAGTCTTGAGCGAGATGAGGCGGATATAACGAAAGACGTTGAATAAATCAAGTAGTCTAGCTAACGAAGATGCGAGAACACACATGGGTATGCTTGTGATCCACGTCTATACTGGAAAACATTTCTTAAGTTTCAGTCGAAATCTTACCAGGAAACTTACACCCACCCCAATTTAATTATATCGGAAATCAAAAAACCCAAGATAGATTTAAAAATAAAAAGTACAAATAAGAAAAGTGAAAGTTTCAAAGTTACTTTCTTGCACTAGCTGGCACCCATTCGTATTTTTACCAAAAAGAAAGATTCTAGCTGACATATTCCGCCATTCTGCCTTCAGTTTTCTCGGCATCGTCGTCGTCTCGTCGTCGTCGCCGGCTCCAGTGTACGTCGGACATTGCCATGACAACGGTATAATAGATTCCATTAGTGGCCACCGAGGAAATGAGCGCGTGAGGGCGCACCGGCGACAGCACGCGCGTGTCCCCTCCCCCTTCTCTCCCTGGGGGCATCCATAGTCGCCCCCTCCCCACCCAATTCCTACCCCTCGCTTTCTCCATCAGCATGCACCCTGTACACTGCTCTACATTCCAGAGACCTCCAGACCAATTTTTTAGTATGATTTCTTATTATGTTTTAATATAAATCCTCAACCATTTGAGAGACTACATTGGTATCAAAGAATTAAGATAACCGGCTTTGTTTTGTTAAAAATGAATGGATACAATCAGTTTTCCATAAAACGATTCACCATTTTTACCAAAAGGTGAATTAGAAGTTCTCTGGAAGATATTCCATTGCGCATTCCCAACGAGATGTTTTGACATTCAAATTAGTTAAGAGAAAACGTCAATAACGGGAGGGAGAGCCATCAGGAGTAAAAAAAAAAATCCAGTCTCTAGAGCTGCATTGGGTTGTGGAGAATATAAGACCAAGGGGAACAGGTGAAACGCGAGTCAAACCTAGATATCCACACAAACACGCTCGATGCACCAACGCGCCCGACACATACATATGAACGACAACTGCAACCACCCACACCTTCACCACCCCACCCAAACGTCAGCCAACATTTCCCCTACCCTTGCGCTCTTCATTCAATTACCTTTTGCACGTCTTGTTGACACTCTCCATGATGCACCACCACCCACCCTCGAATCCAGGCCCCCTCAGTTGCCTGCGCGAGGAAGAACTACGTCTTTCCACCCACCTCCCCACCACCCAAGCCTTATCTCCATTCAGGTGATGGTCGCTCTCGTACAAGAGTGGATGGCATCGGAAAGGTGCATGCATATGGGGGTAAATGGGACGGGAGAGAAATGAAGACGGTTGTGGCCATAGCGCCCCCTGACTCTCGGTTCTGCTTCAGATGGATGTGTGTGTGTGGGTGGCAAAAGGGGGTATAATGAGGTGGGAGTTACTTTTATCCAACGATCGCAATAACACCACGATATAGATCATAGACATGACCGTGTCGTGTGTTGGGTTGTGTCTGTCCGTATATACGTGTGTGTGTGTGTGTGCACCATGGTTGTGTAATATGTGAGCATTGATGGGGGGCGACCGCTCTCGCAGGTATCCCTGGGGAAAATACACAGCGGACCTCCCTCCTCTCTTTCTCTCTCTCGCTATCCCCGGCTCTCCATTATTTCGCGAGATGGCGGCGGCCATCGTAAAAAAAGGAGACCCTCATTTGCATCGTTTTCGATCTCCTAAAACGTTTGCGCCATAAAACGAAAAATGAAAGCGAAATGGTAAATGTCTGGGGTGGGAGGATGGCGATGGAGTTACGGGGATAGGAGGAGATTGTGTCCGCTAGGTAGGGGAAAAGGTGCAGTGTTTTTAAAGGGAACGGGCGGGGATACGAATACCAAGTGGCGTTTTGCCATTGATACATTTGTCCCAAGGCAAAACGCGGCGTAATTCAGAAATCGCAAAAAAATATTGCTTGAAATTTGCTGCAACAATTGCTTTGAATTTTGAGCCCGATAAAATTATTACAACAATTAATTCCGCTTTTTCAACAAGTTTGCAATCCGGTTTGCTATTTATCAGAGCACGGGACGATTAAACTCCAGCAGAAGCCCCGTTAGCCTAGGGTTAGATTTATAATAATAAAAAAATCATTCGGACGCAACAACAAAAAATTAAAAAGAAGAAAAACAATAAAAAAACTAATTACTGCCAGTCGCTCGGGTATAATGTAATAAGGGGGTGGGGGTGGCGACCGCGATTCATGGTGTATTTTTTTTCTGGTTAGGATTTGTGCTAATGTTCAGGGTTTTTGTATAAACGCATAAACATTATTACGCAGTCGCTATAAATTACGACTATATTTTATGTCTGCCTCGACGGTTGGTTAAATTGGATACGTGGCTTCAGGCACACAGGTAGGCGCGCTTGCGCGGTTATGTTACTGCAACACTCATACATATAAATACACGCGAAAGGTGGACGCCGCTATAGGTATTCGCGAAAAGTCATTAACGCGAACGGCCAGTCTCCGTACCTCTTTCTGGAGAGGGGGTTGGGAGGAGGACCCCACGCGATTAATCGAAAACTTGGTGCTGCAAAATTCGCAATTCCCCCCCCCCCTTTTCCA
The DNA here is from genome assembly GCA_033995665.1 of Melogona broelemanni. NCBI lineage: Eukaryota > Metazoa > Arthropoda > Diplopoda > Chordeumatida > Chordeumatidae > Melogona > Melogona broelemanni. The sequence continues at coordinate 838 of JAUJYS010006177.1, read as the reverse complement.
CGAATTGCTGCACCCCTAGCACCCATTTTTCTATCATTCGAGACTTGGGGTATTGGCTATTTGCACGATTGGTTGTGGCGCCCTCTGGTGGCGAATTTATCGGCTGGCGTTTTAACGAAAGCGCCACTGGCGGCGAGAATTACAACCAAAATTAGGAATCCAGGCACAAATAAAATTACACCAGCGACATCAGGTGTTAATGACAAGCGACGAGGTGAGAGGATTTCCGTCCTAAACACTTCCATAAAAATAATAAAAATAAAAAGTATGCCCTTGAATAGCGACACCGGCCTCCAAAGAGCCACGCAAGTTTCCGAGAAGAACCAAGGGGAGGCGGGACGGGCAATTGCCGAGATTGAATTGCTAATGCATTGTCCGGGGAAGCATAATCGTCCCGTAATTAAGACTGTTGGAGCAATTAGACACGGGAGGGTGTGCAAACGAGACACAACTACGCGAACACGCAAGTGTTGCAAAGAAGATCTACACTCAAGATTCGCGGTATGTTGTTTGTGTCCACGCTAATATTTTTTTAGTGTTTGGTTGGGATGGTCGGACTGGTCCGATCAGGATGGCCTAACTCTGGTCGCGGTTGAGTAAATACAATGGAAGTTCTCAATGTTCTCACTTAAAAACTAAAGACCTGGGTGACCGCATCAACGAATTTCAGAAGAAATTACTCGAACATAAGGAAAAATTACATCGCGTTTATGATTTATTTTATAAGTGCGGCCCCCGTGGTACAGTGGCTATAATCATAAACTACAAAACGGGTGGTCCCGGGTTCGATTCCCGGCAGAAGCAGTCGTTTCAACGAGCATTCGACGAGCTGCGGTAC
>JAUJYS010006176.1:0-10505 GCA_033995665.1 Melogona broelemanni | reverse complement strand
AAATTCCATAGTATAGCTCATGATTTTTTCCAAAATTTTTGATTTTTTAACAACGTGAGTTAGGGGTCAATTCGTATTAATATCGACTTATAGACCTTAAATATGCAATAAACACATGTTAATTAACCTGGAAAAACAATAAAAACTGCACTTATCATACACTAGAAAATCTGACGAATTTTGTTAAAAATTCCATAGTATAGCTCATGATTTTTTTCAAAATTTTTGATTTTTCAACAACGTGAGTTAGGGGTCAATTCGTATAGATATCGACTTATAGACCTTAAATATGCAATAAACACATGTTAATTAACCTGGAAAAGCAATAAAAACTGCACTTTTCATACTCTGGAAAATATGACGAATTTTGTTAAAAATTCCATAGTATAGCTCATGATTTTTTCCAAAATTTTTGATATTTTAACAACGTGAGTTAGGTCGATTTTCATATTTAATAATTATTTTAACCAGCAACTACCCACCAACAAATTTTTTATTCAACCACCCACAGAGTTTCGAACCAACACCATCTCACCTCTGATTAATTCAATACTCTAAACCCTTAGTGCCTTTAAGCAGAGACCCACCGGTCTCGCACAACAACTTTAGCGAAATAATATCTAGAAGTGCTTTTCATTTGACAGTATTAAAAAATAAAAATATTCTACTACCCGTATTCAAACATGAAACCACCACAACCGATAACACAGTGCCTTTAACCACTGGCCCACCAGACAACACATAATGATGAACACATTCGAAACATGTATTTAAATATTTCTAATGAAGACTTAAAAAAATAATTTAACGGTCGTGAGTCATCTCGAATCGAGACACTGTTAAAATCATAAAACCATGTTCAACGAATAAAGAAATTAGAGGTTGATTCTTATTGATAATATACATGTAGTATAATTAATATAATATAATATAATATAATTAATATAATATAATATAATACAATTAATTTAATATAATGTAATATAATTAAAATAATATAATATAATTAATATAATATAATATTAAATCTGTACTCTGGACTCCCTAATGAAAGCTCAGGGGTGACGCCAGTACTCCAGGCTCGTCGAAAAAAAAAGAAAGCCTGCGCCGGGAATCGAACCCGGGACCGTCGGCTTCATAGGATGTGGCAAAATAATTACTACAAGCCTCCATGTTAGAATAAAGCGTTAGGTGAAGGCATTAACTTAAACGCCTACTGTGATTCATTAGTTTCCAGCAATTTGCAGGATGCAGTCAGTGTTGGGTTCGTTCCTTTTGAAAAGGAACCAGTTCCCGTTCCTCAAAAATAAAAAGGAACCTAGGCGTTTCTCCGTTCCTCAATTTTTCAATGCTTCCTCAAATAAAAATAAAGTATACCGATCGAAAGATAACATTTTGTAGCTTTTGTAAACCCTGAATGTGTTGCTGAGTGTCTGAGCCATAGAAGATTACATATACGTTTATTAAGGCCATGAAGGATGCATTCATTAATTGAATTCTAAGGGATAATGGTAGCGATTCTCTCACACGATACATTTGTGTAATTGTGGCATATAAACGAATTTTTAATTTATTATAGTAATTCGACCAATTTAAATCTAAGCAGATTGTCAATCTCAGATATTTAGTCTCATTTGTTTGCGGGATCGACAAGCTGTTATAAATAGATCTTGTAACATTTGACAATTTGAACCACGTTTAAATATCATAAGCATTGACTTATTTTAATTTATCGTTAACCCGTTAAGACTAAACCAACCATTCAGCAAGTCGAGATCTGATTGTATTGTGGATCTTAGCATCTGTTATCGTTAAAATAAACGGTATCGTCTGCAATTTTTTTTTTTTTTTCAAACTTTAATTTGTCCGAGAATGGGCACTCTGAAAATTAAATTTATATAAATCAAAAACATGAGTGGGCCCAGGACAGAGCCCTGAGGAAATTTGTTTGACGTTATTTTTTTTTGTAATGGGTGTTTGTTAAAAAAAATCTATCATCTCAATTTGTATTTCAGCTTTGCCTTTTACGAGAAAGTCAAACATTGTTCAAATATTTTACGCACCCACTATAAATAATAATATTTTACACGTGTTTGAGCAAAATATTAATTTCATCATTTAAAGATAATTTTAAATATTTTTCACAGACTTCTTTAAAGTCTAATCTTGCAAACCTGTTGGGGTTACATACTGCAGACAACATCCAAGCTTGTATGAAATACCGAACTGTGAAAGGTATAAACTCGGTTCGCTGGGTTTTAAGTAAGCTTAACATTAATACAATGATCGGGAAAAAAAGTTGTAAGCTTATTCCGCTAAGGGCGCTAGAGTCGTAAAGATTGAAACTGGGGCGAGAAATGTGTTATTGCTTACGTCCGGAAATAACACGGATGTCTATGGGAAATAAGCATTTTGGTTCGATAAATTGATTACTTTTTGAGCTAAAAATTTAAAATTACAAATGACCACATTTGCTCATATCTGCATATGTCCTAGCTTTTCGCATCCATTCCAATTAATTTTGTTGAAAAATTCGGTTATTTTTTTTATTGGTACTTATTTTTTTTATTGGTAATGGATGTTTTGTCATAGCCTTGGCCTTCAACTTAAATAATTAATAACTTTTGCAAGGTGGTTAAAAAGGGCCGCAATGATGTTCAAACAGAAAAACAACGCTCAAGTCATCTTAATAGAAAGTTTTTAGAAAGAGTAAATCGCTCTTATAAGTTAAAGGTATTTGCAGATTATATGCTGGTAATTAATTACATAAGAAAATAGTGCGAGTAGCGAATTTTTTAAAAAACATTTCAGAAAAATCTATACTGTAGAGAGAAATAAAGTGGGTGCGCCGCTCTAATTAAAAGAACACGTCAAAAAAAAAGACGCACCTATAGCGTGAATTATTTAGAAGTTGCAAGTTTAATAAAACAAAAATAGAGGAACACGAATTTTTTTTCGAAAGGCATAAGCAACATTGCGAAATGAAAGAGCACAAATAATACAAGAATACAAATACGTACTAACTCATACAACGTATAAAAAAACCTAATAATTGCCGAATTCTAGCAAAAAATAATTCCCCTTTTATGGCTAAGGGCTAAACGGCTAAGGGCTGGTAAATTCTCTTCTGCCACCTGGTTGGTGGAATACCCCTGGAGATGAAGGCGATGTAGCGGCCATGTTTGTCGTCAAACTCAACCCAACCAACCCCTGACATTCCAGGTGTGTACGAAGGCACGAGTTTGCTAAGGAAAACAAAAATGTTTGCTAAACATTTTTATCCGTGTCAATAAAACGACATATGTCCATTTGGCATCATAATGAACGATTAATCGATACAAGGGGTGAAATCCTGGACAACACTGGGGTGAAGACGACGTTTGAGTTAGCGGGAATCAGAAATAAATGCGTAAAGCATAAAGTAAGACGAACCTTTGCGAGATATATATTGTGTCATTTTTGGAACGAAACAAACCCTTGCCTTTCATCAAAGCTTAGTTGATTGGAGGAAATAATTTAGTTTATATACTTATGGCTCCCCATTAACATGTTTTCGGTCTTTGCCACCAAGACCTCATCAAATGGAGTTCAAAGACGACACAATATATATCTCGCAAAGGTTCGTCTTATTTTATGCTTTACGCATTTTTTTCCGAGTCCGGCCAACTCAAACGTCGTCTTCACCCCAGTCTTGTTCTGGGGCTCACCCCTTGTATTGATTTTTTATCTCGGACAACATTTTATCACTGTACATTGTCCACTTAACGTACCTAACTTAAAGCGTTGCTTATAGTCATGCGTGGTAGATACTTGTACTATTATGAACGGAATCACAAATTTTTGTAACGGAAAAATTCCAGGCTTATTTTGAAAATAAATTAATTTAAATCTAAAAGGAACCAGGAACATTCAGGTTCTTTTTAATTTATGTAAGAACTGGAACCGGTTACTTTTTCATTGTAGGAACACGAATTAGAATTAGAACGGGCTCCTTTTCAAAAAGAAAGAGGGAACAAAACACTGCAATTAAGTGTACATCTGTGCTGTTCTATTTACGAATCAAATCTATTCCCCGATCCCGTTTTGCAAATTCCCTGATCACCACTTTGTAGAATCTTCTACTGCTTAATCTCAGTCGGGCAAGCAAATCTCGTTCAATGGAGATTAGCGAAAGACTCGGCAGTCTTTGCTGGTCCTTGCTATTCGCTGTGCAAGATTCTAGGCGTCTCCAAGCTAAACATTTGCCTGCAGTGGACGGCAAAGTTAAAAGAAGCGTGCACAACTTGAAGGTTTCCGGAATCGCTTTCTCTAATTTTGACTCAACAATGTATCGGTGCAGATCTCCGACAGTGGACATGCCGCGATACTTTTCTTTACCGTAAACAATCACCAGCTCTTTTTTCAAAACGTCAATGTTGAAATAGTCTTCGTAGACCAGGTGCAAATTGTTCAAGGCATCTTGGGGGAAATTCGCGGTATAGTCTGCGAATTTTTTCGACTCGAGAAGTAGCGGAAATTGCAGATCTTGAACGTCACCAAACAGCAGGGTTATCTGGGAGACAACGGTGTCGATTATATTGAAATATATCTGACGTGTTGTTGTTTTCGTGTCCGAATTTGTTGGTGACTGACTACCAGTAGCTTGCTCGGCCATATCGTAGAATTTGTTAAACAATTCTCGCCTGTTCACTAGTTTAATTTTCACTTTCTCAACCTGATCTCTGCAATAAACTGCATCTCTATTTTGAAGAATTTCAAATAGACTGGTGGTCATGGCAAAAATTTCGCTGAATACATGTAGGAGAAAGACAGTTTTGACATCTCTCAGAAAAGTGATCAAACCCTGAGCACAACAAATGGCCTCACAACTCCAACCCCGAACATCATTCAACATGCCCTCAAACATGACTATCAAATCCAGCCGGTGATTTTTGACTGTCTGAACTAACTTTCTGCCAAAGCTCATGCTTGTTACTGGAACATGTGAGGGTCTCTTCTGGATAATGTCAATCAACAAGGTTAAAGCTTTTGCTGATCCCGAAAAAAATGACACCAGTCCTCCTAGGGTCGCGAAGAAGACTCTGCAAAGGCTTATATTTTTCACCCACTCTGCTAACATGACATTCATCACATGAGATTTAGGATCCACAACAATGGCACGTGGATGGAATGCTTTGATGATAGCCTGGACACCACTAAGTTTCCCTGTCGTTACTGATGCACCATTATAGGCTTGGGCCACAATCTTGTTGTCAAAACCGAATGTTTTCACAATATTGTTGATGTGTGTTGCCAATGCCTCTGCATTCGGGACATCACTAATATCATTGAAGCTTAGGAATCGTTCTAGGATCTCTCCGCGGGGCGACACATATCGCACCACCGTGCATAGCTGGATACCCTGGATAATGTCTTGATTTTCAACCACCAGAATGGAAACGAAGGAAGCCTCTTTAATTTCCCGTCTGATCGCCTTCAAAACCACTCTAGCAATTGCCTCAATGATATCTTTCTGGACTGTTTCAGGGAATCCGCTGATCGCAGATGAGCTTTTTAAATGTTTAGCCAAGACACTGTCATACTTGGCTACCAGACACTTCAAATCGAAATTGTCAACGGTGGCCGTATGATGACAGATCACATCGATTAGCCGTTCCAGGATATTTTTATTCGAGTCCACCTTTGTGTTGTGTCGTAGCACATTCACTCGTTGTTGTCGACTTTCGTTCAAGCCCAAATCCGCTTTGGAAGGTTTTTCAAATTCTTTAAAAGTGAGCGTTGAATCAAGGTGAGCTTCAGACCTATGGTGACGCTCAAGGGCAGAGTGTATGTTGTTCAAATCGTCGTAGCCTGATCGAATCCACGGACGGCACGGACGGGTGAGGCTATCCGATTTGTTGATGAGACTGCACGGCCAACAGAGTAGTTTGTTTTTGGTGGGACAGCCGGCTAGCCACTGATATTTGAGGTACAACTTTGTACGGAAGTGTCGAATAATTCCACCACTTTGTGTAGTCATTAAGTTCAAGTTTGGTGTGGGGCGACCCCTTTGCATAAGTTCAAGGAACCTGTTTGTGTCTTGGCGATGGTCAGGCACTTCGTCGAGAGCGCACAGGGCACATTGATGACCCGGTGGAGCGTCCCCATTTTCGGCTGACATTTCTTGGACGTTTTTAAGTTTTAATTTATGGGGTACCTTTAAACCTTAAGAAGCCTTTAAAACCTTAAGCGGAGAGAATGAGAGATGATATATAATGACGTCTGCTCCAGCGTCCAGATTCACTTCCATTTGGGAAGGGCGATTCCATATCGCTCGAAATAGTATCGTATTGTATTTGCCTTGGAATAGGAAGAAATCCGCACCAACCTCGTGCTTTATCTGAAAGATCGCACTGACCTCGTGCTTTATGTTTAGCTAGTACCGTGTGTACAATAAATTATTTAGTTTTAGATGAATGTGATAGCCACGCGGGACATTTTGCCAATTTACGTAATAATTGTAAAATTTAAGACAGGGGGGAGGGGGGTGATTAGGACAGGCTGTTGCATTTTGCGTAAAACAAAACATTTGAGTGATTTTCTTGAGAATTTTCTTGACAAAAAAGGATGCTGGAATTTTTTACCAAACTTAATAGGAAAATTGATCATTTTAGATTTTCCAGGGTTCATCAATTAGTTTTTGAAAAAAATATTTAACACTGAAATGTTTCATTTTAACGCAAAGTGCAATTAATTTAACTGCCAGATGCAATAAGCTGTGATATTTTATTAAACTGTTTGCCTTAAGCAAGTTATTTCTATTAGAAACAAGCAAGTAATATAATATTTCTTTACAAAGTTGTATTCAGATTGTATTCAGTTGTAATCAGATGCGATAAAAGCTAGCAATCGAATGGTGGGATGTATCCTCAATTTTCATTTAAAAAAATTAAATATATGCATCAATAAAATCGATTCAAATAAATCGATTCTCATATATTTTTTTTATTATAATTTTTGCTTATTTATTTTTGCCTAAGCAACACGAAGGGTATAGAATATCCTGTTCAATAAAAAATTTCAATTTTGTTAAAATGAAATTTAATCACCCTTTCATCTGAAAAGCAATTCCTTGTACCTGTAAAAGTATAAATAGATTTTAAGTTTAAGTATTCCACCTTTTAACGCTCGAATCTCACATATATCTTTATGTTATTTTCATCTGCTCAAATGCAAAGATATCAACGTTTGAATATTAGTAGAAAACTATTATGGATTATAGAGTTTGACGTTCTTTTAAATAGGCATTTGTGAAAATCTTAAAAAGTACTCACCCACCACAAAATCCGCGACATACTGAGTATATCCTTACACACAATGAAAAACGAAATGCACCTACTATTAAAAACGCTGAACCGATGCTGATCAAAATCTTTTCCGCTCGGCGATTTAAATTTTATGTGCATTTCGGGTCATAAACTGTCTTGTTACATCGGAAGATGAGAAGATCCATATAAGTAAAAACTGCGTATGAAATACACCATACAAAATATGAATAACAACATTAAAATTAAACAGGCAAATTTAACTGAAATAAGAATAACATTCAAATAATCCATGTTTGACTAGCAACAATAAAAAAATTGCTCCGAGAAATGGAAGAACCGAGTTACAATTTATGTAAATAATATTTTATCGAAAACGATCTCGATTTAAACAATACATTATTAAAGATTGTGCTAATCTAGCATGTTGTTGAGTGAAATCCAGTTATCAAAATTTAATTACAACTCAGAATAGAAAGTTCACATTACGTAAGTGCTGTTCTATTTGTGACGCAAGTCAATCCCCAGTTTGGTTCTTGAGAATTCAGCAATCACCAACTTATAGAATCTTCTCCTGTCGATTCTCAGTTGGGCCAGCAAGTCATGCTCGAAAGAGATTAGTGACAGTCCTGGCAGTCTCTGTTGTCCCATTTCATTTGCCGTGGAAAATTTCGTACATTTTGTTGCAGACGCCCGCAAAGTTAGTATGAGATTACACAACTTGAAGGTTTCTGGAAGTGTGCTCCCCAAATCAGTTTCGGTGATATATCGATACAGATCTCCAGCACTGGACATGTCACGGCAATTTTCTCGACCGTAAACCACTGTCAACTCACCTCTCAGAACCTCGAAATTGAAATGGGCTTTGTAACTGACTAACAAATTCTCCAAGACACCCTTGGGAAATAGCTTGTCATAGTTAGCGAATATTTTGGCGTCTAGGAGCTGCAGAAATTGCAGATCTTGGATGTCTCCAAACAGTAAGGTTATTTGGGCAACAATTGCGTCTATTATTTCGAAATACAGTTGACGAGTCGCTGATTTCATGTCCGAAATTGGTGACTGAGCAGCAGTTCCGTCGAGTAGCTTGTCGAGTAGCGTCGAGTAACATCCAGTAGCTTGCTCAGCCAGGTCATAGAATTTGTTAAACAATTTCCGCTGCTTCACCAGTTCTACTTTAACCTTCTCAACCTGATCTCTGCAATAAACTGCATCCCTATTTTGAAGACTCTCAACTAGTTTGGCGGATATGGGAAACATTTTACTGATGACATGTAGGAGGAAGATATTATTGAAATCTCTCAGAAAAGTGATAAAGCCCTGAGCACAACAAATGGCCTCACAACTCCAACCCCGAACATCATTCAACATGCCCTCAAAAATGTCAATCAAATCCAGCCGGTTATTTTTGACTGTTTCGACCAACTTTTGGTCAAAGTTCTTGAGTGTAATTGAGTGTACGTTCCAGTGCGAGGGGCGCGACTGAGTAATATTATTCAACAATGTTACTGCTTTTGCTGACCCAGTAAAAAATGCAGCCATCCCTCTCAGGGTTGCAAAGAAGACTTTACACGGACCGGTATTTAACCATTCAGCCAGCCCCATGTCCAACTTAAAATTTGCACCAATGGCGCTTGGATAGCGTGTTTTAACCAAAGCCTGGGTACCACTAAGTTTCCCTGCCATTACTGATACCCCATCATAAGCTTGGGCCACAATTTTGTTAGCAAAATCGAATGTCGTCACAAGATCGTTGATGTGTGCAGCCATGGACTCTGCATCTGGGACATCACCAATATCTTTGACGTTCAGGAACCGTTCTTTGATATCTCCGCGGGGTGACATATATCGAGCAATCGTGCAAAGCTGGGTACCCTGGCTGCTGTGTGAACATTCAACCACCAGGATGGAGACAAAGGGTGCCTCCTTAATTTCTTGTCGAATCGCCATCAATACCAATCTTGTAATTGCCTTAATGAGATTTTTCTGGACTGCTTGAGGGATTCTTCCGATCTGAGAGTTTTCCAAATGGTTGGCCAAGATGGGGTCGTACTTGGCCACCAGGAGTGTCAAATCTTCATAATGTTCTTGATCGTTTCCAGAGGCGACCAGAGGTTCCTGAGGGTGTGCCCTGGTGGCCAGGTAACAGATGAGATCGATCAGTCGTTTCACGATATTTATATTTAAGTCAACCCTGTCGTTATGCAGTGCCACTGTCACCAGCTGTTGGTCAACCGCAGGCCAGTCTACCTCGGGAGGCTTGGTGAGTTCTTTCAGGGCGACACTGGCGTAAAGGTGGGGTTCTGATTTGGCATGACGCGCGATTGACCCATGTAAATTGCTCATATCGTCGTAGCCCTTGTGGGAGAAAAAGCTAGTTGAATTTTTCCTTTCGATGATGAGACTGCAGGGCCAACAGAACAGTTTGATTTTGGCGGGGCAGCCAGCCAGCCACACGTGTTTCTGATAGTATTTGGGTGGAAAGAAGCGTCTCTGTCCACGTTGGGAGTTGCCTTTGATGGCCGAGGTCATTTCCGCCAATTTTGGCGTGGGGCGACCTTTTTTCACATGCTTGAGAAACAGTTCTTTGTTTCTGCTACAGTGAGGCATCTTATCTGGGGCGCATATGGTGCAGACGTGGTCAAGCATGGTATCTCCGTTGCCATCAGCCATATTTTGAACTTTTTTGAAAAGTAAATTAAAACTTAAAATGATGATGGGTAGCTCCAAACGTGGACCGACAACAATTTTAAAGTTTACCACGACGTCTGTCGTCTGCTTGCTACTCTGTTGCATGGTGATGCGCGATACCAGATGGTTAAAATTATCGATGATTTGAGTCTCCCGGTTTTATTCGAATTGCCCAAAAACCTATCAATACTATTTCTAAGTATCATCATCACTTTTGTTAATTTTTTTTCCAAAAAATTCAATATTTTGAAACTCATTAGTGAAACGCGAGTTGTATGGAAATCGACTGATTCCCCCTGATCACTACAGGAGATTCTGTATCGCTATGGCAATTTGTGAGGGCACATTTTAAAATCTTGGATGCAGTGTAAAACATTTGAAAAGGCGCTCTCTCTCTGGTAAGTAATATTAATTTTAATTTTATCGTATAAATTGTACATCCGTATATGGCCGAGAGGTAGCGTGCTCGCTTACAAACCAGCGGATCTGGGTTCGATTCCCAGCGCAGCC